>QJPP01001526.1:0-238677 GCA_003996215.1 Jaltomata sinuosa
TTTTCCTTTAATGGGTCAATAGAAATCAATTAGCAGGACAAACATATTTTAAAATTGTCACAAGATGATATATGTAAGGAAGGAGAGAAAATCAGTTCCAAATTACCACAGACAAAGATAAATTCAAATCATCACAGATTGCTAAAATAAACAATTACTAAGACTAAAGGAAAATATCAATCATGCTCAGTTATAGATCAAATTGACAGAATCAGTCAATGAACAAAATTATAGCTTTGTCAAATAGGGAAAAATAACAAAATTTCTCCGACATGGGTACGAATTACGTTCTAACAAACTAGTAAACAGGATATGGTTCAAAGTGTAGAACATAATGCTGAAGCCATGGACGAGAGAAAAATAGACAAGTCCAGTCGCTTAGAAATCAAATTCGACATACAGATGGCTCACAATAATCAAAACACACAAGGAAAACACATATACTTGGAATTCCAGAATTAAGTCTAAAGTAAAGGTTTGTAAAATCAGGTTTTTTAACATGATGTATAGACGGTCACACAAGTCAAAAAATAATTAAACAACAATACACAAATTCTTGCAGATGAATTTCGAATCTTCGAAACCTGTAAAGAAGAGCATGAGACGGAGTAGACGATAATACGCCTGAGCACAAATCAAAACCCAAGTCAGACCTTAGTTGGATCTACAAGATCCGTTGTTCAGTTCGTCGGAATCATCCGCCATTCATCAGAGAAATAGGAAACCATTGGGGTGTTGGGTTTTCTCGCTCACCCAACTGGTGGTGGTATTTGTGGGGTTTAATTTTGGTAGAGGAGAGAGGCGGGGCGCCACCGACGATGGAGAAGAGGAGAAGAGAGTGATGGCAGCGGCGGTGGGTTTGCATGGGTTGCCGGAGTGGCGAAAGAGGAAGAGAGCTGACCTCGGAATGAAGGTTTTAGCCATCGTGGTGGTGGTGATGAGGTTTTGACGGTGGCTGTTTCACCGGTGATGATGGAGCGGGTGGAGATGGTGACTGTGGGCTGAGAGAGAAGAGGGGCGGTGATATGGGGGTTTGCTGGTGGCTGGCGCCGGCGTTGAGGAGAGGGGAGACGGGTGGTGTTGGTTGGTTGAGCGCCGGAGCGGCGGGGGTGGCGATGGCAAAGTGAGGTGGGCGGAGGGATTTTAGAGAGAGAGGAGAGTGAGATGGAGGGTGGCGGCTGGTGGGAGTGAAGAAGAAGTGGGAGTTAGGGTTTGAGAGTGTATTTGTTTAAAAGGAGAGAATGGTTGAGTTTTGATCTCGGCCGTTGATCACGTTAGATCAACGGCTGAGATTCAATCTCAACATGAGTCAGATTTGAAGTCAATTTTGGGCTAGGATTAAAATGAATTGGGTAGAAAGAGGCTAGAATTTAAATAAATCTGTAAGAGAATTACAAATTGGGCTGCCATTTAATTAATAACAGAATTAACGAGATTAATAAATAAATATACTACTCACATAACAATTTACATATATTATTATAAATAAATTACGTATATATATATTGTACGTAAAATCAATTACATGTAATATTATATGAAATTCACGATGGAATGGTAGTAATAAGAAATAAGTTATACATATAAATTTAAAAAGTGTCAAGACGACGATAAAAGACGCGATTTATTCAGTAAATAAAAGCAATATGCGAGGAAAATTAGGCTTTAAAAATAAGAATAACTAGTAAAGTAACAGCCCAAGAAAGGTTTAGGGAGGTCAAAATTGGGTGTCAACAGCTGCCCCTTCCTTGCTCGGGAATGAAGAATGAATTGGCGGGCAAGGAATGTTGACTAGTAGCCAATTTTGTCCAATCAGGAGGACGATTTTTTTTTTTTGAATCGAATAAACAGGAGGGGGTTGTGAAAATGATGTGGCCGAGACTTCAGTTTCAAGTCGCCTACATATCTCGGGTCTTACGAGAATCAGGCCGTGTGTAGTTCTAGATTTAGAAACGGACGAGGCTTCTAGAGAAGGTATACAACCGAAATTTCGCACGAAGACGCAGTTGGCACGAGTCGATTAGATTTGAGCGATTAGCTGGGAATAGCACGCGAGCAACGGTCCCGTGTTGGTGATATAAGGACAAGAAAGGTTGTGTTTTGGAAGCGAATACGATGGTTAATCTCGTTTCCTGGCTTGTTCAGCTTTCTGTGCCTGTAATTTCTATTATAACTAGATAAAAGATTAACATTTAAATAATAAACAAAGTAAAACATGATGCAGGTTCCCTTTAAGACTATGGAAGGTTGCTTAAGACGGTAAAAAAAAAATGATGTCTTTAGCGATGATGTCTCAGGGTCATGATACGTAAAATTTAATCCTCGGGCCATGAAATGATGTCCGCGGGCCATGAAAATGATGCCTTTAGACGATGACGCCTTTGGAGCATGATGAGCAGAAAGTGAATCCTTAGGCCATGAAATGATGTCTGCAGGCCATAAAAATGATGCCTTTAGACTATGACGCCTTTGGAGCATGACGAGCAGAAAGTAAATCCTTAGGCCATGAAATGATGTCTGCAGGCCATGAAAATGATGCCTTTAGACTATGACGCCTTTGGAGCATGACGAGCAGAAAGTAAATCCTTAGGCCATGAAATGATGTCCGTAGGACATGAAAATGATGCCTTTAGACTATGACGCCTTTGGAGTATGATAAGCAGAAAGTAAATCCTTAGGCCATGAAATGATGTCCGTAGGCCATGAAAATGGTGCCTTTAGACTATGACGCCTTTGGAGTATGACAAGCAGAAAGTAAATCCTTAGGCCATGAAATGATGTCCGTAGGCCATGAAAATGATGCCTTTAGACTATGACGCCTTTGGAGTATGATAAGCAGAAAGTAAATCCTTAGGCCATGAAATGATGTCCGTAGGCCATGAAAATGGTGCCTTTAGACTATGACGCCTTCGGAGCATGTTAAGCAGAAATTAAAGGAAGCATATCTGTTTTGAGTGGCATATCGTGACGTTTGATAGCTTCTGAATAATTTGTACCATGGCAGCTTGTCGTGATTCGATGCGGTCACGGGCTTAATGCAATCTCGGGCACAATGCAATTTCGGGCACAATGCGATTCTTGGGCCAATGCAATCTTGGGCATAATGCAATCTCGGGCCAAAATGCAATCTCGGGCTCAAATGCACTTTTCGGGCAAATATAATTCTCGAGCCAAATATAATTCTCAGGCTTAATGCAAGCTCGGGCCAAATGCAATTCTCGGGCTCAAATGCAATCTCGGGCATGATGCAGTCTCGGGCCAAATGCAATCTCGGGCCAAATGCAATTCTCGGGCTCAAATACAATTCTCGGGCTTAATGCAATTCTCGGGCTTAATGCAATCTCGGGCCAAATGCAATTCTCGGGCTCAAATGCAATTCTCGGGCTTAATGCAATCTCGGGCCAAATGCAATCTCGGGCCAAATGCAATTCTCGGGCTCAAATGCAATTCTCGGGCTTAATGCCATTCTCGGGCTTAATGCAATCTCGGGCCAAATGCAATTCTCGGGCTCAAATGCAATTCTCGGGCCAAAACATGCAATTCTCGGGCTTAATGCAATCTCGGGCCAAAATGCAATCTCGGGCACAATGCAATCTCGGGCCAAATGCAATCTCGGGCCAAATGCAATCTCGGGCCAAATGCAATCTCGGGACAAATGCAATTCTCGGGCTCAAATGCAATTCTCGGGCTTAATGCAATTTCGGGCCAAATGCAATCTCGGGCCAAATGCAATTCTCGGGCTTAATGCAATTCTCGGGCTTAATGCAATCTCGGGCCAAATGCAATTCTCGGGCAAATATAATTCTCGAGCCAGATGTAATTCTCGGGCTTAATGCAATCTCGGGCCAAATGCAATTCTCGGGCTCAAATGCAATTTTTCTTTGAGGGGATAGAGTAGCTTAGCTTTCTTGCCATATTTTGATGACGGTGTTTGCCTTGATGATGCTGAGACAATTCTCGGATTTGTACCTGCTAGTTCTGCGTTCAAAGAAAAATTGTTAATTTGTAAAAAGGGGAGGTTGATTTGTGCATCTGCTCTTGGGTGCATCTGTCCTCCTTGTTATGTGTCTGCGGGCCGTCGCCCTCTCTTCGGGCACTCGCTCGCGCAGATAAATGAATGATCTTTGAAATAGAATTTTGAGATAACTTGCTTTGGAAAGGGAAGTCATAACCCGTGACATCTTATTGTCTTTGCGTTTGGAGTGCAGCTCCGATGAAATTTTTGAGGGTTCTCAAAAATTTCTGCCCTAGTGCAGAACTTGTCTCTCGGCTAGAAGATTTTGTAGAATGAGCGATCGCTTGCTGCGAATTTTGAGGTTCCCTCAAAATTTCCTGCCCCAGTCTTACGATTCATGGTAATAATTTTCAGATGGAATTTTTGAGATCCTCTCAAAAATTCTGCCCCAGTTATAATGCTTGATAGAGGGAAAATGAAAGGTTTTATTATGATAAGACCGAACTCCATAGGAGTGCCTACGTATCCCTCTTAAACAGGAATCAGGTCGAACGTAGTTCCACTACAAGGTAAGGCAACATAACAGAGATAACTTTCTCTTAACTTCTCAGATGAAGTATCTTTTGACAGCGTCGGAATTGATAGGTTTGGGCCACACTTCACCATCCATTTCTGCTAGCATGAGTGCTCCTCCTGTCAGAACCCGATGGACCATGTAAGGACCTTGCCAATTTGGTGCAAATTTTTCTTTTGCCTCGTCTTGGTTTGGAAAGATCCGTTTTAGGACAAGTTGCCCCGGTGTAAAATGCCTTGGTCTGGCCTTCTTGTTGAAAGCTTTAGCCATTCTATTCTGATAGAGTTGACCATGACAAATTGCATTTATTCTCCTCCCATCAATGAGTGCCAGTTGTTCCATTCGTAAGATCAGCTCATCACGGTCTCCACCAACACTTTCCGAGACTTCCTTATTCTTACTAGCACTATTGTCACCCATTTTATCCTTTCTTTCACGATTTGGACTCGGAGGGGGAGGAGGAGGAGTCCCTTTTGATCTAGTATGATATCCCAGCATACACAAATCAACCTTTGGGAAGGGGGTAAGAGTAAGACAAAATTAACAGAAATCAAGTTAGTAGTAAGATATTTATTCTAAAGATAAACACATTGGTTGCGAAAAAATAAACGTCCTAAATGCAAGGGGCCTCGTTGAGCCAGAGGTTGGCCTAAAACGACACATATATGATTCAGGACATTTTAATCCAAGCCAAGCTTTAAATATTAGTCAGAGTTTAGAGTCAGATAATAAACGAAGTAAACCATTTATTAAATCAAATTTTGATCTACTATGATTCTTTGCGGAAATGAAAAAACAAGAAAGTAAAGCTAGGGGAAAGCGAGATGTCAAGGGAAAATCCTAAATTCAGAAGCCTCCATTGTACTGGTTCAGAGATCTTGGATCAACTTGTGCCCACATTGCAGGAGTGATATCATAATGACGATTCGACAGCTTCCGTGCCCAGGTGGTCTCTTTTATCAAAGAGGTCAGGAAATCCAAGGACCGACGAATCTCTTTACCATGTTCTTTCTTCATATCTTCCCACCATCTCCTTAATTTGTGGGGAACACCCACAACCATCCTAGTGTTGGAAAATGCCGGTGTGCCTTCCATTCTACAGCTTGAAAGAGAAACAAAACAAACTTTTCTAAACTTCTTTCATATTAAGCTGGCTTGGATTAATTTGTCATGATCACTTAGCACATAAGATGATTATTTGTCTTTGGATTGATGGGAATCCTTCGACAATAAGGAGGCTGCTAATTTCGCGGATTGGCTCCTAGGGCCAAACCGCTTATGGCTGATGCATGCATGACTTATATAAAGGGGTAGATACAACACTATCCTAAGTTTCTGAGATTTGGATAGACACGGACTCAAGGTTTTCTATGCGAGGAGGCACGTGGTCACACGGTAGCAAAACTATCCGCTCACCCCACGTTTATGCCAACTCTCTAAATGGGTATTGAAAGAATTTTGGAGAAGTGCAAAGGCACAACTCACGTGTATAGTGTGTGAAAGTGTGAAGTTCCCAAGTGGGAGAGATATGAGCGGAATGACAGTTATGGAAAGCGGTAACAAGTAGCATACAAGGAAAAACAGTAACACATGAACAATTTAACAAAACAATAACAACATAAATAAAGCAGAATCAAGAAATAAGAGTAAATAAATAAAGGGAAAGGAATAAATGCATCATGAGATATACTAGACAAAAATAAATAAATAATAAACTAATCATGAAATACTAGTAAGAAAACACGTAAGGAAAATAAGAAAAAATATTAAACATGAAACAAATTTGATTATTTAAGAAAACAAATAAGGGAGAAAGGAAAAGGGGTAATCATAAATTTAAAGAAGAAAAAAAATAAATTCAATCCTATAAAGGTAACAAAAACAAAGATAAATAAACACGAAATCCCACATAAAATACAAACCCGTAATGGTTAGAACCTAAATATCCCCAGCAGAGTCGCCATTCTGTCGCGCCCCGTTTTTCCTCGCGGAAAAGCGGGTTTCGACGTGACAACTCTCTTTTAGGAAGAGAGCGTGAAGAGTCGCCACCTAACGAATTTAAGGCGCGTTAGGGCGCCGTTCTAACTAACTACGACTAAATTAGATTTTAGTCTACGCAACCAGAGAATCGGGTAAGGGTTCAAGTTACCTCGAAAGGAAGGTGTTAAGCACCTTTCGAGGTCCACAAATGTGGGTCCCTGCCGGATTCGTTATTTATGTGGGAATAAGTGATAAATAATAGGTCGATTAATTAAACTAAAACTATATAATCAAACAAGTAAGACTTTGTTTAAAACAAGTATTTAGGACAAATTAATTACTAAAATCTAAGTGAGAAAATCATGCATGCATTAACACAAGTAAATAAGCGAAAAATCAGATAAGCGAGAAGTCAGAAGTGACACAATGATATAGGAAAAGAGACCTAATTACTAAGTGACTTAGTTGACTACCCCAAACAAATAGAAAGAAACAAACTTAGGTTAATTTAACCTATTCGGATCAGCGCCCGGCTTATTAACGGAGACAATTCCAAAGATATTGTCGTATTCTGCTCGGGTCAATTTCCATCATATCCGTCTATCTACCCGCCTAAGTTGGTTGTTAAAATTGTTATTGACCTAAAAGCGCACTAGAAAAAATGAAAAGACTAACGCGTCTTAAGATGCCTACCCGTCCCAACTTAGCGTCCAAGAGGCGTTTGGACTTACTATTTGGGTATGGGACTAGACAAATAAAATCTTAGGTTTCCTAATTAGACACGGAAAAGCGTCAAGCAAGAACACCTTTAAACAAGTAGCACATAACAATCTCAAACATGCCTCTTAATCATTTAAAGAAGATACAAGGTGATTCAACACAAAGGATACTTTTAACCTATAGGCATGATCTCTAAAGATTAAAACATGCAAAAGAATTGATTATTCATATCCCATAAGCAAATTTAACATGCTAACATAAGTTTAATCCTATAAGCATGGTATCTAAATGTGTTAACATGCTAAAATAAGTTTAAATCCTATAAGCATGGTAACTAAATGATTTGACATGTTGAAAGCTGATTTTAATATGCTGAATTAAATTTAACAGATTTAAACATGCTGAAACTGATTTAATATGCTGAATTAAATTTAACGGATTTAAACATGCTAAAACTGATTTGCTTACGGGCCTGAATTTAAACATGCTGAAACTGATTTTAATATGCTGAATTAAATTTAACATAATTGAACATGCCGAAAGTGACTTTAATATGCTGAATTAAATTTAACAACTTTAAACATGCTGACACTGATTTCAATATGCTAAAACAGTTTCAACGTGCTGAATCCTAGAGTCATAATTTCTAGTCGTGGTATATGCAGAAACTGAATTAACCCTATAGGAGTGCTATCTAAAATACGCAAAACACTGATGCTAAAATCTATTTTAAACTACACCTGATTCTGATTTTGTTTAAAGATGAAGCGGATTTTAAACATGGTAACTAACTTTATTATTTATATGCTGAAACAAGTTTTAACATCCGAATTGTTACCTATATTATTTTAAAGATGCCTAAACTGATGTTAACATGCTAAAACAATGGCCAAATAATTTTAGAAGGCCGAAATGAATTTGACTTATAGGCGTGATTTCTGATTTTAAGACTTAAAACACGTCTTCTAACAAATAATATTAATACAACTCCTATAGGCATAATTTCTAACAAACGAGATTAATGGAAATCCTATAGGCATGATTTCTACGGTTTACAATTAAAGCAAGTAGCACGTAGTTTGCCCCTCCCCGTAGCAGCCCCCTAAAGTATTTTATTACATTATCAGAGTTTATACAATAAATTATTACAGACCCAAATGAGTAAATATGAAAGCATAACAGAATTAATAAAATCTAAGTTCTAAAAAATCTCCCAGTCCCGGGCAACTCTTCACTGCGTAACCTGTCAAATATAACATAGGATTCGGAGGATCCTAATATGACCCATAGAACTACCATTGACATTTCAGAGTTCCTGAGAATCTCACGGATTCTAGGTAGTGCTTATGTCAGGGCATGGGAATACATTAGGACCTCCGTATTCCACAAAATACAACGAAAACAAAACCGAGCCAGAAGCAAAGGTGATCACATAAACCAACCAACAATAAGAAAGAATTAACTAGTCTCTTTTGCGACTAGTAGTAGCCTATGATTAAGGAACATATCAAGCCAACATGAAGCAGATTTTAAGTATACATCAAAGATATACATAGATGAACATAGGCAAACTAAAGTACATGTTCTAAACCATTAGTAATCACACGTATGAATTAAAGTATGCATCGATAGAGACTAACCAGTTAACCGCAAACAAACAAGAGAATACTCGAAGTCCCACACTTAGCAATCAGTCAACTTATCAGCCAAGAAGAAGAATTCTAAAATATGAGAGTGAGTAGTTTGTAAAGTCTGTCCAAAATAATGAAAAGGATGACTACTTTTATAGTGGAAAAATAAGACTTGAGTTAAGGAAGGAAATAATTTTTAAGAGTGAATTAAGGGAACTCTTTTACCTTAATTAGTAGTCGGATCGATTAGCACCAATTTATCACAAAGAAAAGTCATTTAAAGAACAAGAATATTTTGAAAATCAATCATGGGAATTATTTTCCTTTAATGGGTCAATAGAAATCAATTAGCAGGACAAACATATTTTAAAATTGTCACAAGATGATATATGTAAGGAAGGAGAGAAAATCAGTTCCAAATTACCACAGACAAAGATAAATTCAAATCATCACAGATTGCTAAAATAAACAATTACTAAGACTAAAGGAAAATATCAATCATGCTCAGTTATAGATCAAATTGACAGAATCAGTCAATGAACAAAATTATAGCTTTGTCAAATAGGGAAAAATAACAAAATTTCTCCGACATGGGTACGAATTACGTTCTAACAAACTAGTAAACAGGATATGGTTCAAAGTGTAGAACATAATGCTGAAGCCATGGACGAGAGTAAAATAGACAAGTCCAGTCGCTTAGAAATCAAATTCGACATACAGATGGCTCACAATAATCAAAACACACAAGGAAAACACATATACTTGGAATTCCAGAATTAAGTCTAAAGTAAAGGTTTGTAAAATCAGGTTTTTTAACATGATGTATAGACGGTCACACAAGTCAAAAAATAATTAAACAACAATACACAAATTCTTGCAGATGAATTTCGAATCTTCGAAACCTGTAAAGAAGAGCATGAGACGGAGTAGACGATAATACGCCTGAGCACAAATCAAAACCCAAGTCAGACCTTAGTTGGATCTACAAGATCCGTTGTTCAGTTCGTCGGAATCATCCGCCATTCATCAGAGAAATAGGAAACCATTGGGGTGTTGGGTTTTCTCGCTCACCCAACTGGTGGTGGTATTTGTGGGGTTTAATTTTGGTAGAGGAGAGAGGTGGGGCGCCACCGACGATGGAGAAGAGGAGAAGAGAGTGATGGCAGCGGCGGTGGGTTTGCATGGGTTGCCGGAGTGGCGAAAGAGGAAGAGAGCTGACCTCGGAATGAAGGTTTTAGCCATCGTGGTGGTGGTGATGAGGTTTTGACGGTGGCTGTTTCACCGGTGATGATGGAGCGGGTGGAGATGGTGACTGTGGGCTGAGAGAGAAGAGGGGCGGTGATATGGGGGTTTGCTGGTGGCTGGCGCCGGCGTTGAGGAGAGGGGAGACGGGTGGTGTTGGTTGGTTGAGCGCCGGAGCGGCGGGGGTGGCGATGGCAAAGTGAGGTGGGCGGAGGGATTTTAGAGAGAGAGGAGAGTGAGATGGAGGGTGGCGGCTGGTGGGAGTGAAGAAGAAGTGGGAGTTAGGGTTTGAGAGTGTATTTGTTTAAAAGGAGAGAATGGTTGAGTTTTGATCTCGGCCGTTGATCACGTTAGATCAACGGCTGAGATTCAATCTCAACATGAGTCAGATTTGAAGTCAATTTTGGGCTAGGATTAAAATGAATTGGGTAGAAAGAGGCTAGAATTTAAATAAATCTGTAAGAGAATTACAAATTGGGCTGCCATTTAATTAATAACAGAATTAACGAGATTAATAAATAAATATACTACTCACATAACAATTTACATATATTATTATAAATAAATTACGTATATATATATTGTACGTAAAATCAATTACATGTAATATTATATGAAATTCACGATGGAATGGTAGTAATAAGAAATAAGTTATACATATAAATTTAAAAAGTGTCAAGACGACGATAAAAGACGCGATTTATTCAGTAAATAAAAGCAATATGCGAGGAAAATTAGGCTTTAAAAATAAGAATAACTAGTAAAGTAACAGCCCAAGAAAGGTTTAGGGAGGTCAAAATTGGGTGTCAACATCTGCCTAAGAGTGACGGCCCGTCACACATGTGACGGTCCGTCACAGTGACCGTCAACTTGAGGCAGTGGTGCTGCCTAGCAGTGACGGCCCAGGCGACGGTCCGTCACTGCCTTGACGGTCCGTCAGCCTGTCCGTCAAGTTAAGGCAGTGGCGTTAAGCGGCTGCCCGCGTTTTGGGGATTCCTAGCCCGTTTTGGATTTGGCTTCTATTACTCCTATAAATACCCTATGATAGGTTTATTTTATTTATCATTCACCCATTAGTTTAAAACACGTTTTAGTTATTTTGGAGATCAAACAACACGGTTCATTTGTATTGAACTCGTGTTCTTGATTCGTTCGTAAGTTCTTGGTAATTCTTGTTCTTGGATATTGGAAGATTGATTGTTTCATTATATTGTAAGACTTTTCTTCCCTTTATTATGAATACAACTATTTTCTCTTCTTCTTCGAGCATGAGTAACTAAAACTCCCGCAACTAGGGTTGTGGGAGCCATGGCAAACGTAGCGATTTAGATTCCGGGTAGCGTTGGGTTCAATTTACATGTAGTCACGTTGTTAATCATACTTTATGTCACGTTTTCTAGTGGTTGCAAACATTAGAACATGCCTAGGTTTAATTTGCTTGAGTAAAGAGATTAAAATCGGGAAACTTGATTAACAACAAGAATTCGAGACTACCAACTCTCGTCTTAAAGATTAATGCCGTAACTGGATTACTCTACTTGATGTTAGGATTGAAATCTAAAAAGCACATCTTTTCGAGGTCGAGAGAATAGAAAAGGAAATTTGTTTATTTGGTCAAGAGACGTTTAGACGATACAATTGACGCAATCACATCGTGACACGCATATAGAAAGAACCCGGTTAAGCCTAGGATCGACATTGTTACAAAAGCCATGGTGAACACATCCCTAGTTCATTCTCTCCTACTGATTATTCTCTTACATTATTGTTGCTTTTGTTCACGTTGATTACAAAACCCCCCTTTTTTATTTATTGTAAACGATTGACAACTAGTCACATAATTCACTAAGGTCTTAATCTTCACCATATTCTCTGTGGGATTCGACCCCAACCTTTGTTTGGGTTCTTTACTTGACAACGATCGCTTATGCTTCTTTAATTAGAGGTGTAGTTTGAGCGTTATCAAAAAAGTGGCGCCGTTGCCGGTGAATACGGTTTTTGATTAAGTCTGGTGTGTTTAGTTGACTTTTAGTCATAATTTCCTGCTTTTATTTTTGTTTGTTGTTTTTGTTTTTGGACAGGGTACAGGTTGTGCATGCCAAGTACCCGAGGTTCGGGGGAACAAATTTTACCTTACGACCCCGAGCTTGCGAGAACATTAAGGCGGAATATGGCCGCACAATTAGAGGCAGCGAGGATTGCTGCAGAACTGCAGGCCCAACAAAATCTGAATGCTGGTGGTCTGCAGGATGAGATCGCACGGAATGATGAGGATCTCGATTTAGATGGAGCTGGCGCTACGGGTGCCATTATTGTTCCACCGCTACCGCCCGGAGCCAAGTTCAACATCACTAGCACGATGATCCAGCTGTTGAACTTGAGAGGAGTGTTCTGCGGTGTTACTGGTGACGATGCAAATCAGCACTTGATGAATTTCGTGGGCATCTGCAAATCGTTCGAATTGCCAGGAGTGAGTCAGACAGCGATCAGGCTCAGGTTGTTTCCGTTGTCTCTGTCTGATGAGGCAGCTTTGTGGTTAACAGAATTGACCCCCGACTCTATCGCAACGTGGGGAGAGTTGAGAGGAGCTTTCCTAGAAAGGTTCTTTCCTCACTCTCGGATGATATAGTTGAGGGACAAGATTAGCAACTTCAGGCAGCAACCGCACGAAGCACTGCACGAGACTTGGTTGCGATTTAAGAAGAAGCTGACACAGTGCCCCAACCATCAGCTGAACAACGAATTCTTGATGCAGACATTCTACAGGGCACTAAATTCGGCTACCAAGCCAACATTGGACAACGCAGCAGGTGGAGCGTTTATGGGTCGCACTTTTGCCGACGCCACAACTATTTTAGACAGGCTCACCAAGACCAACAGGGCCTGGCACACACGAGATTCAGAGGTTGCAGCTAGCACCTATACAGTTGGTATGTCAGCTGAGCAGCGTAGGAAAGAGGAGGAGCGCGACCAAGACATGGCGCACCTGAAAACGCAGTTGGATCTCCTGACAAGGCACTTGACGTCAGGAAGTATAGAGAAGGTACAAGCTGTTGGTTCCCAAGGTATAGAGACTGAGGAGGCCAATTACTTGGGGGGTTTCCAGGCCAATGGCCAGGGAAACCAAGGTCGGAACTATCAGCGAGACAACCACTATGAGAAAAGTGGCTACAAAGAGCGCGACCAAGGAAACTGGAGGAACAACACCGATAGGGGTGGGTTGTATATACCACCTAGCAATCGGGACAAAACTGGCAGCGAGGCTGAGACGTCCAAACTTGAGAACATGATGGCGAAGATGCTGCTTAAGGTGGAATCGACTGACTCTGGAGTAAAGGCAATGCGGAATGAGTTATCAACTTTGAGTCAGGTAGTGGAGGCACACTCAACCGCGATTAAACAACTAGAGCAGCAAGTGGGTCACATCTCAGCATCTCTAAACCCAAGGAAGATAGGTACCTTGCCGAGCGACACCATCCAAAATCCGCGGAATGATGCAAGCTGTATGGCGATCACCACCAGAAGCGGAAAAATATTACCGGAATCACATCCGGTAACTCAAACTCAAGGTGATGTCGCGGATGAGGAAGAGGCGGTAGAGGAGGAAACTCCAAAGCCCGCAGATAAAAGAAAGGAAGCTGAAAAGCTTCCAACTATGATGCCTCGACCACCACCTCCGTTCCCACAGCGTTTGAAGAAGAAAGCTTACGATGGTAAGTTCCTGAACTTCATGACCATATTGAAAGAGATTTCAATAAACATACCATTGGTGGAAGCGCTGGAACAAATGCCCGGTTATGCCAAGTTCATGAAGGACTTGATTACAAAGAAGAGGTCGGTGAGTTTTGAACCGGAAGACAACCTCCATCACGGCAGCGCTATCTCTTCAAGGTCGTTAGTTGAAAAGAAGGATGATCCAGGTGCGTTCACTGTTCCATGTACTATCGGGAAGCTCAACTTCGGAAGAGCTATGTGTGATCTTGGTGCGAGTATCAATTTGATGCCGCTAGCAGTGTATAACAAATTGGGTTTGGGAGCTCCTAAACCAACGTCCATGAGAGTGATGATGGCTGACCGTTCGGTAAAGCGACCCGTAGGGATATTGTCTGATGTGCTAGTAAAGATCGGCAAGCTTATCTTCCCAGCTGACTTTGTGATCTTGGATTGCGAAGTAGATTTCGAAGTTCCCATCATCTTGGGACGACCATTGCTAGCCACAGCAAGAGCCTTGGTTGACATGGAGAAAAACGAACTGACCTTCAGGCTGAACAATGAAATGGTCAAGTTCGATGTGTCCAGAGTAATGAAGCAACCAAGTGACATGAGGGTGGTCGCGGTCATCAATGCTATTGAGGAAGTCCCTGCGGATGTGTATCTTGAGGAGAAGTGTTTGGTCGAGACTCTAGCTGTTGTAAGAAGTATGGTGCGAGAGCGTAAACATGTAGAGGAAGGCGGTGAAATTAAATCTAGAAAACGAAAACACCGCAAGAGAATATGCAAAGAAAGAGCGAAGAAGTTGTCGCGACTAGCGATGGAGCCCAAAGAGGAAGCTGGAACGCCACACTCCATCGAGTTTTCCTATTTTGGAGACCCTGGCGGTCTCCAACAACGTTCCACAATCTGAGTCATATCGACTTCACAGGTATTCCTTTATTCTCACAGTTTTTAGCTTTCATATAGTTTCTTGGTGCCAAGAGCGTGTGAGATTATTGTCATAAATTCTTACTCTGTGCATGCATCTAGAACTTGCCCGGTCTATTTTGTTAAGTTCGAAGTTTGGTTGCTTAGGAAAGGATCACAGGCCCTTTTTGTGTGCAGTCCACTTAACCTAAAAGACCGTCCAAATATAAATAACCCCTTTGATCCCTGTTTGAGCCATAATTGACCTTGTTCTTTCAATAACCTGTCACCATTCCTGTTTAACTTTGAATCCCTATTTTGGCCCTGGTCCTTCCTTGGACATTGTGCACCTTAACGCAGGCAATCAACCTAAGTTGAGGGTGGCTACTATAGAGGTAAACCCTGTTTTGGCCCTGGTCCTCCCTTGGACATTGTGCACCTCAACGCAGGCAATCAGCCTAAGTTGAGGGTGGCTACTAGAGAGGTGAAAGATAAGAAAAAGAGGATAGTGAAGATTGGTTGTGAATAGAATGAAAAGTCGGGTGTGTGCCTAAGAAAAAAAGAAAGAAAAAAAAAGAGATGAAAAAGATCGAAAAAGAAATAAAAAGAATTGTCAAAATAAAGAGGCCGCACCTGTAGCTAGAAAGAAGGAAAGATAAAGGTGAATAAGGATGGACAAAGTAAGTTATGTGGTAATAAGACGTCGGTAGTTCCAAGGAGGGCTTAGTCACTAACCCCTAAATGTATCCTACCTGCACCCGAAGCCTCATTACAAGCCTAAACAAGTCCTGTAGTGATCCTGAGCGGCTTTCTGAAGAACTGAAATAAAATAGTAAGGGCAAGCCTATGGTATTGCATGTGCATTGTTTGAAATCATTTGTGAATGTGAGCGCTTACCTAGTCCCAAATCTTGTGTGTGGGATTTCTTTGTGGTGAGGGCACCAAGATGTCTATATTGTCGATTGATTGTTAGGATAGTTGCGCGTGTGTATGTAGAACGTTCTATCATATCGGAATGACATGTTTGGATCCTTGCAAGTTAGTGTTTCATACATTCGTGTGACACGAGGGAGCTTGATCTAATTGAATAAGTATTGAATGACCATGAGTTGCTATAGACACGAGTTTGTTTGCTTAGTTGAGTCGTAGTATTGTTTTTGTTGTCATGTTGCTTGAGGACAAGCGAACGTTTTAAGTTGAGGGTGTTGATGTGACGCCAATTTACGTCACTTTCGACTCCTTTTTACTAAGAACAATCGTACGTTTTCAAGCAACCGTTGTGTTTTTGATGTTTTTATGTTGTATTTGTAGGAAATGGAAACAAACACGGAAACGGAAGGAAATACGAGAAAAAGAGGATTCTGCCTAAGAGTGACGGCCTGAGTGACGGCCCGTCACACATGTGACGGTCCGTCACAGTGACCGTCAACTTGAGGCAGTGGTGCTGCCTAGCAGTGACGGCCCAGGCGACGGTCCGTCACTGCCTTGACGGTCCGTCAGCCTGGCCGTCAAGTTAAGGCAGTGGCGTTAAGCGGCTGCCCGCGTTTTGGGGATTCCTAGCCCGTTTTGGATTTGGCTTCTATTACTCCTATAAATACCCTATGATAGGTTTATTTTATTATCATTCACCCATTAGTTTAAAACACGTTTTAGTTATTTTTTTGGAGATCAAACAACACGGTTCATTTGTATTGAACTCGTGTTCTTGATTCGTTCGTGAGTTCTTGGTAATTCTTGTTCTTGGATATTGGAAGATTGATTGTTTCATTATATTGTAAGACTTTTCTTCCCTTTATTATGAATACAACTATTTTCTCTTCTTCTTCGAGCATGAGTAACTAAAACTCCCGCAACTAGGGTTGTGGGAGCCATGGCTAAAGTAGTGATATAGATTTCGGGTAGCGACGGGTTCAATTTACATGTAGTCACGTTGTTAATCATACTTTATGTCACGTTTTCTAGTGGTTGCAAACATAGAACATGCCTAGGTTTAATTTGCTTGAGTAAAGAGATTAAAACCGGGAAAACTTGATTAACAACAAGGATTCGAGACTACTAACTCTCGTCTAATGATTAATGCCGTAACTGGATTAAGCTACTTGATGTTAGGATTGAAAGCTAAAAAGCACATCTTTTCGAGGTCGAGAGAATAGAAAAGGAAATTTGTTTATTTGGTCGAGAGACGTTTAGACGATACAATTGACGCAATCACATCGTGACACGCATATAGAAAGAACCCAGTTAAGCCTAGAATCGACATTGTTACAACGCCATGGTGAACTCATCCCTAGTTCATTCTCTCCTACTGATTATTTCTCTTACATTATTGTTGCTTTTGTTCACGTTGATTACAAAACCCCCCCTTTAATTATCGGAAACAATTGACGACTAGTCACGTACTTCACTAAAGACTTAATCTTCACCATATTCTCTGTGGGATTCGACCCCAACCTTGTTGGGTTCTTTACTTGACAACGATCGCTTACGCTTCATTAATTTGAGGTGTAGTTTGAGCGTTATCAAAAAGTGGCGCCGTTGCCGGGGAATACGGTTTTTGATTAAGTCTGGTGTGTTTAGTTGACTTTTAGTCATAATTTCCTGCTTTTATTTTTGTTTGTTGTTTTTGTTTTTGGACAGGGTACAGGTTGTGCATGCCAAGTACCCGAGGTTCGGGGGAACAAATTTTACCCTACGACCCCGAACTTGCGAGAACATTGAGGCGGAATATGGCCGTACAATTACACGCAGCAAGGATCGCTGCAGATCTGCAGGCCCAACAAACTTTGAATGCTGGTGGTCTGCAGGATGATGTGGTACGGAATAATGAGGATCTCGATTTAGATGGAGCTGGCGCTACGGGCGCCATTATTATTCCACCGCTACCGCCCGGAGCCAAGTTCAACATCACTTGCACGATGATCCAGCTGTTGAACTTGAGAGGAGTGTTTCGCGGTGTTGCTGGTGACGATGCAAATCAGCACTTGATGAATTTCGTGGGCATCTGCAAATCGTTCGAATTGCCAGGAGTGAGTCAGACAGCGATCAGGCTCAGGTTGTTTCAGTTGTCTCTGTCTGATGAGGCAGCTTTGTGGTTAACAGAATTGACCCCCGACTCTATCGCAACGTGGGGAGAGTTGAGAGGAGCTTTCCTAGAAAGGTTCTTTCCTCCCTCTCGGATGATATAGTTGAGGGACGAGATTAGCAACTTCAGGCAGCAACCGCATGAAGCACTGCACGAGACTTGGTTGCGATTTAAGAAGAAGCTGACACAGTGCCCCAACCATCAGCTGAACAACGAATTCTTGATGCAGACATTCTACAGGGCACTAAATTCGGCTACCAAGCCGACATTGGATAACGCAGCAGGTGGAGCGTTTATGGGTCGCACTTTTGCCGACGCCACAGCTATTTTAGACAGGCTCACCAAGACCAACAGGGCCTGGCACACACGAGATTCAGAGGTTGCAGCTAGCACCTATACAGTTGGTATGTCAGCTGAGCAGCGTAGGAAAGAGGAGGAGCGCGACCAAGACATGGCGCACCTGAAAACGCAGTTGGATCTCCTGACAAGGCACTTGACGTCAGGAAGTATAGAGAAGGTACAAGCTGTGGGTTCCCAAGGTATAGAGACTGAGGAGGCCAATTACTTGGGGGGTTTCCAGGCCAATGGCCAGGGAAACCAAGGTCGGAATTATCAGCGAGACAACCACTATGAGAAAAGTGGTTACAAAGAGCGCGACCAAGGAAACTGGAGGAACAACACCGATAGAGGTGGGTTATATATGCCACCTGGTAATCGGGATAAAACTGGCAGCGAGGCTGAGACGTCCAAACTTGAGAACATGATGGCGAAGATGTTGCTTAAGGTGGAATCGACTGACTCTGGAGTAAAGGCAATGCGGACAGAGTTATCAACGTTGAGTCAGGTAGTAGAGTCACATTCCACCGCAATTAAGCAATTGGAGCAGCAAGTGGGTCAGATCTCGGCATCTTTAAACCAAAGGAAGACAGGTACCTTGCCGAGTGACACGACGCATCCGAGGAATGACGCTAGTTGTATGGAGATCACCACAAGAAGTGGGAAAATATTACCGGAATCATAGCCGGTAGCTCAGACTCAAGGTGATGTTGCGGATGATGAAGAGGCAGTAGAGGAAGAAACTCCAAATCCCGCGGAGAAACGCAAGGAAGCTGAAAAGCTCCCAACTATGATGCCTCGACCACCACCTCCTTTCCCCCAGCGTTTAAAGAAGAAAGCTGACGATGGTAAGTTCCTGAACTTCATGACCATGCTGAAAGAGATTTCAATAAACATACCATTGTTGGAAGCGCTGGAACAAATGCCCGGTTATGCCAAGTTCATGAAGGACTTGATTACAAAGAAGAGGTCAGTGAGTTTCGAACCGAAAGACAACCTCCACCACTGCAGCGCTATTTCCTCTAGATCGTTGGTTGAAAAGAAGGAAGACCCAGGTGCGTTTACTGTTCCCTGCACTGTTGGGAAGCTCAACTTCGGGAGAGCCTTGTGTGATCTGGGTGCTAGCATCAACTTGATGCCGCTAGCTGTCTACAAGCAATTGGGTTTGGGAGCTCCTAAACCCACATCCATAAGAGTGATGATGGCTGACCATTCGGTAAAGCGACCTGTAGGAATATTATCTGATGTGCTGGTCAAGATTGGTAAGCTTATATTCCCGGCCGACTTTGTGATCTTGGATTGCGAAGTAGATTTCGAAGTCCCCATAATCTTGGGACGACCATTGCTAGCCACAGCAAGAGCCTTGGTTGACATGGAGAAAAACGAACTGACCTTCAGGCTGAACAATGAAATGGTCAAGTTCGATGTGTCCAGAGTGATGAAGCAACCAAGTGACATGAGGGTGGTCGCGGTTATCAATGCCATTGAGGAAGGCCCTGCGGACGCATATCTTGAGGAGAAGGGTTTTGTTGAAACCCGAGCTGTTATGAGAGTACAGTCGCGATTGCAAGAGGACGAGCAGGTGAAGGAAAGCGGTGTAAATAAATCAAGAAAACGAAAACACCGCAAGAGAATCTGCAAAGAAAGAGCGAAGAAGTTGTCGCGACTAGCGATGGAGCCCAAAGAGGAAGCTGGAACGCCACACTCCATCGAGTTTTCCTGCTTTGGAGACCCTGGCGGTCTCCAACATCATTCCAGGATCTGAGTCACATCGACTTCACAGGTATTCCTTTATTCTCACAGTGTTTAATTTTCATATGTATGCATTGGGGACAATGCATGAGTCTAAGTTGAGGGTGTGGGGAAACCTGTGAGTCACCACCGAGGGTTTTTGTTGCCGAGTTCTTTTCCCTCCGGTGTGCTATCTAGTAGAACCGGCATGTTTAGGTGGTTATTTTAAATTTTTTTTTTAGTGTCTATAGCAAGCATGCGTTGTTCTTGTCTAAAAACGAGGCCCCTTAAAAATTTTCTGGTTTTAAGCTTATGTTGAAACAATTGACTGTCTGGATCCTTGTATGTCATTGTGTGATTATGAGTAGAATGAGTATGCTTAAGCCGAGCGGTTGTTTGATAGTTGGTAGCAATATAGTTTCTTGGTGCCAAGAGCGTGTGAGATTATTGTCATAAATTCTTACTCTGTGCATGCATCTAGAACTTGCCCGGTCTATTTTGTTAAGTTTTGGTTGCTTTGGAAAGGATCACAGGCCCTTTTTGCGTGCAGTCCACTTAACCTAAAAGACCGTCCAAATATGAATAATCCTTTGATCCCTATTTGAGCCATAATTGACCTTGTTCTTTCAATAACCTGTCACCGTTCCTGTTTAACTTTGAATCCCTATTTTGGCCCTGGTCCTTCCTTGGACACCGTGCACCTCAACGCAGGCAATCAGCCTAAGTTGAGGGTGGCTACTATAGAGATAAACCCTGTTTTGGCCCTGGTCCGCCCTTGGACATTGTGCACCTCAACGCAGGCAATCAGCTTAAGTTGAGGGTGGCTACTACAGAAGTGAATGATAAGAAAAAAAGGATGGAGATGGTTGGTTGTGAATAGAATGAAAAGTCCGGGTGTGTGCCTAAGAAAAGAAAAATAAAAAGAAGTGAAAAAGATTGAAAAAGTAATAAAAAGCAAAATATAGAGGCCGCACCTGTACCTAGAAAGAAGGGAATAAAGAGGTGAATAAGGATGGACAAAGTAATGTTATGTGGTAAGATGTCGGTAGTTCCAAGGAGGGCTTAGTCACTAACCCCTAAATGTAACCTACCTGCACCCGAAGCCTCATTACAAGCCTAAACAAGTCCTGTAGTAATCCCGAGTAGCTTTCTGAAGAACCGAAATAGAATAGTAAGGGCAAGCCTATGGTATCGCATGTGCATTGTTTGAAATCATTTGTGAGTGTGAGCGCTTACCTAGTCCCAAATCTTGTGTGTGGGATTTCTTTGTGGTGAGGGCACCAAGATGTCTATATTGTCGATTGATTGTTAGGATAGCTGCGCGTGTGTATGTAGAACGTTCTATCATATCGGAATGACATGTGTGGATCCTTGCAAGTTAGTGTTTCAGCTTGATCTAATTGAATAAGTTTTGAATGACCATGAGTTGCTATAGACACGAGTTTGTTTGCTTAGTTGAGTCGTAGTATTGTTTTTGTTGTCATGTTGCTTGAGGACAAGCGAACATTTTAAGTTGAGGGTGTTGATGTGACGCCAATTTACGTCACTTTCGACTCCTTTTTACTAAGAACAATCGTACGTTTTCAAGCAACCGTTGTTGTTTTTGATGTTTTTATGTTGTATTTGTAGGAAATGGAAACAAACACGGAAACGGACGAAAATACGAGAAAAAGAGGATTCTGCCTAAGAGTGACGGTCCGTCACACATGTGACGGTCCGTCACACATGTGACGGTCCGTCACAGAGACCGTCGCATGGAGGCAGCAAAGGAGGTGGCACCACTGGTTAACAGTGACCGTCCAGGCGACGGTCCGTCACTGCCTTGACGGTCCGTCAGCCTGGCCGTCAAGTTAAGGCAGTGGCGTTAAGCGGCTGCCCGCGTTTTGGGGATTCCTAGCCCGTTTTGGATTTGGCTTCTATTACTCCTATAAATACCCTATGATAGGTTTATTTTATTTATCATTCACCCATTAGTTTAAAACACGTTTTAGTTATTTTTTGAGAGAAAACAACACGGTTCATTTGTATTGAACTCGTGTTCTTGATTCGTTCGTGAGTTCTTGGTATTTCTTGTTCTTGGATATTGGAAGATTGATTGTTTCATTATATTGTAAGACTTTTCTTCCCTTTATTATGAATACAACTATTTTCTCTTCTTCTTCGAGCATGAGTAACTAAAACTCCCGCAACTAGGGTTGTGGGAGCCATGGCTAAAGTAGCGATATAGATTCCGGGTAGCGACGGGTTCAATTTACATGTAGTCATGTTGTTAATCATACTTTATGTCACGTTTTCTAGTGGTTGCAAACATTAGAACATGCCTAGGTTTAATTTGCTTGAGTAAAGAGATTAAAACCGGGAAAACTTGATTAACAACAAGGATTCGAGACTACTAACTCTCGTCTAATGATTAATGCCGTAACTGGATTAAGCTACTTGATGTTAGGATTGAAAGCTAAAAAGCACATCTTTTCGAGGTCGAGAGAATAGAAAAGGAAATTTGTTTATTTGGTCGAGAGACATTTAGACGATACAATTGACGCAATCACATCGTGACACGCATATAGAAAGAACCCAGTTAAGCCTAGAATCGACATTGTTACAACGCCATGGTGAACTCATCCCTAGTTCATTCTCTCCTACTGATTATTTCTCTTACATTATTGTTGCTTTTGTTCACGTTGATTACAAACCCCCCCCTTTAATTACCGGAAACAATTGACGACTAGTCACGTACTTCACTAAAGACTAAATCTTCACCATATTCTCTGTGGGATTTGACCCCAACCTTGTTGGGTTCTTTACTTGACAACGATCGCTTACGCTTCATTAATTTGAGGTGTAGTTTGAGCGTTATCAGGTGCATACACAGATCTTCGTAACTCAGACCTCTCACCCCTCTAACGCCCTCCATATGTTGCAGTCTTCCGGTGACTTGCTCTAACTTTTCCGCCATGTTCTGTATTAACCGGTCCTTTTCAAAAAGCTCAGGCTCAGGCTGGTACTGGATGACAGGAGCGGTTTCCACATATATGGGATTCAGGTTAGGATTTCCTAGGACGTGAGTATAGGTTATATTTGGAGGGGCTTGGGAATTTTGTGGAGCTGAGTGTGTGGGGTACTGTAGTGGTGGAGGACATTGGCTAGCTCTTGGTAGGGTATGTTGTAGGTTGTTTAGGGGTTGTGATGCGGGTATGGCTTGAGGTCTTGTGGAGGTATTGACATCAACCGACGGGTCTTGAGGACTGTTCAAGGTAAAGGACAACTTGGCCAGGTTATGGAATTGCGCCAGTTCATCCTGTAAGTCAAGAATTTGCTGCTCTATTCATAGGATTAGTTCATTCTGCTCTCCTCCAACACTTTCTGAGATTTCCTTACTCGTATCAACCCTTTTACTAGCACTATTGTCACCCATTTTATTCTTTCCTTCATGATTTGGACTTGGCGGAGGAGGAGGAGGAGTCCCTTTTGATCTAGTGTGATACCCCAGCATGCACAAATCAACCTTTGGGAAAGGAGTAAAAAAACAAAATTAACAGAAACCAAGTTAGTAGTATGATATTTATTATAAAGAGATAAAGATAAACATATTGATTGCGAAAAATAAACGTCCTAAATGCAAGGAGCCTCGTTGAGCCAGAGGTAGGCCTAAAATGACACATATATGATTCATGATAATTTAATCCAAGCCAAGATTCAATATTAGTCGGAGTTTAGAGTTAGATAATAAACGAAGTAAACCATTTATTAAATCAAACTTTGATCTACTACAATCCTTTGCGAAAATGAAAAAAAAAGAAACAAAAGACAAAGAAGAAGAAAAACAATAAAGTAGAACTAGGGGAAAGCGGGGGATGACAAGGGAAAATCCTAAATTCAAAAGCCTCCATTGTACTGGTTCAGAGATCTTGGATCAACTTGTGCCCACATTGCAGGAGTGATATCATAGTGACGATTCAACAGCTTCTGCGCCCAGGTGGTCTCTTTTATATCTTCAAATCCATAGGGTTGTCCTAATTCGCTTAGCCGCACGTCCTCAGCATCCTCCAAAATCTACACATAGTATTCGGGTGCACAATAAGCCTGCTCGGTGCCCAAATTTACAGTCATCAACCCTTCCCATTGTTGAAGCAATTCTTTGGCCTTAGGAATTTCATATTTTGAGCCAAACTCAAGCTCATAACCTCCCATGTGAGCTCTTAGAGGTATGACTTGATTTCGTCCGAACTGGCGGAGTACTCGAACTGGGGTGTAAGGCTGGAGGCCCTTCAGCCCAATGAGCTCGATGTTGTAAAGCTCGTTGCTTCTTATGACAGTTGTGCGGGCAGGTAACCATGAATACTTCCACTGGATCTGATATCTTGAACGGGCTTTCATATAAGTAAACCAATCTTTGGTATCCACAGGAGAATTGAACTTGATCATCCTTTGAGTATGGGTGTCGATCTTGTTTCCCATTCCCGTCAGAATGTCTATCAAGTTGGGTCGTTTGTAAAAGTGCTCAACGGCCCATAGCTGAAGCAGAAGGTTACACCCTTCGAAGAACATCTTACCCCTAGAGCACCTGGACAGTGCCCTAAATATCTCAGCAAGAATCATGGGTACCAAGGTGACCTCCATATTATCAATACCACGCCATAAAGCTTGAACCACCGAACTAAGGCAAGTATCAATCTTACCATTCTCCTTTGGAAACACTAGAGTGCCTAGCAAGGCTATGGAAAAAGCATTCAGTCGCTTTTTTTCCTATTTCTCATCAGAACAAGAGAACTCTTTTTGAAACACCTTATGACCATCCCTGCAGCCAAAGCTCTCGTACAAGAAATCCAAAGAAATCCAGTCAAAGTCTAAACAAGCTAGTTTGAGATTATTTTTCAATCCGAGATGATGCAGAAACTTTTTCCCAGATTGTTTGCGAGGCAAGATCAACCCTCTATTTTGGTACCGCAACTCAGTGAACCCTCCAATCTCTTCCACAGTAGGTGTTAACTCAAAATCGCTGAACTTGAAAACTACCATTTCAGGGTCCAAGAATTGCAACAAAGCCTTGATCAAATACCGATCTGGAGCTACATAAATCAAAGAGGTGAGGAAGACCAGGGACCGACCAATCTCCTTACCATGTTCCTTCTTCATATCTTCCCACCATCTCCTTAATTTGTGGGGAACACCCACAATCATCCTAGTGTTGGGAAATACCGGTGTGCCTTCCATTCTACAGCCTGAAAGAGAAACAAAATAAACTTTTCTAAACTTCTTTTTCATATTAAACTGGCTTGGATTAATTTGTCATGATCACTTAGCACAAAATATGATTATTTGTCTTTGGGTTGATGGGAACCCTTTGACAATAGTGAGGCTACTAATTTCGTGGGTTGACCCCTAGGGCCAAACCACTTATGGTTGATGCATGCATGACTTATATAAAGGGGTGGATACAGCACTATCCTAAGTTTCTAATATTTGAATAGACACGGACTCAAGGCTTTTCTATGCGAGAAGGCACGTGGTCACACGGTAGCAAAACTATCCGCTCACCCCATGTCTATGCCGACTCTCTAAAATTGATAGTTGAAAGAATTTTGGAGAAGTGCAAAGGCACAACTCATGTGTATAGTGTGTGAAAGTGTGAAGTTTCCAAGTGGGGGGAAGTATGAGCGGAATGACAGTTATTGAAAGAAGTAACATGTAGCATATAAGGAAAAGCAGTAACGCGTTGGACAGTTAAGGAAAGCAGCAAAAATAAATAACTAAATCAATAGAAAAACTTAAAAGCATATAATGGGTGAGCAGGGATCAAACATAAAACAAATAGACTATCTAGGGGAACGACTAAATAAAAATGGTAAGCAATTAACATGGAAATACGAAAACAGAGTATAAGAAGACAACTAATCATGCTAAACTTAATCATAAACATACAAGGAGAAACAAAGAACAACACATTGATCATGACAAAAACACACATATTTAAAAATAATTAAAACATACCAAAATTATTTTAACAAGACAAATAAAGAGGGAAAAGAAAAGGGAGGTTCAAAATGAAAATATTATTTTAAAAAGTTACACAGAAGAAAGAAAACATAATTTTATCCATAATTTTATACGAATAAATTAAAATATTCTAAACATGAAAAATAGGCCTATTATTAACAAAATCAAATAGAAAGAAAATTCTACGTATAAAAATTACTATTTATAAAAAGAAAAATTAAACAAGGGGTGTACAAAACAAAAACAGATAATTTATTTGAAGAAATAAATCAAAGAAACGGAAAACAGTTAATTATGAAAAAGAAAAGAAAAAGATAACAATCACAAAATTCCACATAAACAAAAAATCCGTAATGGTTAGAACCTAAGTATTCTCTAGCAGAATCGTCATTCTGTCGCGCCTCATTTATCTCGCAAAAAGCGGGTCATCGATGTGATAACTCTTTTTTAGAATTAAAGAGTGGTGAAGAGTCGCCACCTAACGAATTAAGGTGTGTTAGGGCACCATTCTAACTAACTACGATTAAATTAATTAAGGTCTACGTCACCAGAAAATGGGTAAGGGTTCAAGTTACCTCAAAAGGAAGGTGTTAAGCACCTTTCGAGGTCCACAAATGTGGGTTCCTACCGGATTCATTATTTATGTGAGGAAACATGTGATAAGCAAAGGTCAAACTAATAAATTCAAGAAAACTTTATTTTAAAAAAATAGGTAAATTAAGCTAATTATTAATAAAATCTAGGTGAGAAAAGATTAGCATGCTAAATACAATTAAAATAAATAAAGAAAGAAAGAAATTCAGATAAGCGAGAAGACAGAATTGACACAACAAATATAAAGAAAATAACCTAATTATTAAGTGATTTAATTAATACTACCCCAAACACATAAGAGCATAAGAAATAAACTTAGGTTAATTTTAACATATTCGGATCAGCGCCTGGCTTATTTACCGAAGTTAATTTCAAAGTCATTGTCATTTTTGCTCGGGTCAATTTATATCATATCTGTCTATCTACCCACCTAAGTTGGTTATTAAGATTATTTTACCTAAGTGCGTACTAAAGAAATGAGAAATATCTAACACGTCTTAAGATGCTTACCCGTCCCAACTTAATGTGCAAGAGGCATTTGGACTTACTATTTGGATATGGGTCTAGACAAATAAAATCGTAGGTTTCCTAATTACACACGGGGTTAAGCGTCATACAGAACATACCAAGGACTTTTTAAAACAAGTAGCATATAATGGTCTCAAGTAGGCCTCACAATTCATACAATTAACATTTTTATGTAGTTAAACCTATGAGCATGCTATCTAGGGATTGAGATAGGCAGGAATAAACTTGACTTAGACTTATAGGCATGATGACTAATTAATGCAAAAAACTAATTTTAACATGCTGAAAATGATTTGAGCATGCTGAACTGAATTTAAACCGATTTTAAACATGCTGACGCAGATTATTTATTGGACATGATAATTAATTTCATTACTGATAAAACAAGTTTAAAACATACCATCATAGTTATTAGCTTACATGCAGGAACAGATTTAGGCAATTGATTATTTAAGACACTAAATAAATGAATTTTTTAATCCTATAACATGGCCACTAGTTAGTTTAAATGCTAAAATATACTGAACCAGGTTTAACATTCTGAAACAGTTTCTAAAATGATGAACTAATTTTAACATGATGAAACGATTTTAACTTGCTGAAACAATTTCAACGTGCTGAATCCTATAGGCATGATTTCTAGTCGTGTTATATGCAGAAACTGAATTAACCCTATAGGCATGCTATCTAAAATACACAAAACACTGATGCTAAAATTGATTGTTAAACTAGACATGATTCTGATTTTGTTTAAAAGATGAAGCTGATTTTAAACATGGTAACTAGCTTTGTTTTTTATATGCTGAAACTGATTTTTTTACATAACTAGCTAACTATCATAAACCCTGAAATATATTTAACTTATAAACATGGCAACTAAACAGAATTGAAAACTAGTTTTAAGCCATAGAGCATGGTAATTAATTTTAAAGCTGAAACAAACTTACCTATAGGCATGTTTTCTAGGCGTTTTCAAACAATATCTAAGGCAAATAGCACGTAGTTTGCCCCTCTCCCATCGCAGTCCTCTAAAGTATTTCATTTGTCGTCAGAGTTTTACAATAAATTATTACAGACCGAAATAATGAATAGAATTTAAAGCTAAAGTACAGGTTGTCCCAATACTCAGAAATCCTGGTCCCGAATGACTCTTCACCATCTCTAATCAGAACCTGTTAAGCATGTAAACGTAGGATTCGGAGGATCTCATTGCATCCCATAAGACCGTCCCTGACATGTCAGAGTTCCTGAGGATCTCAAGGATCCTAGGCAGTGCTTATGTCAGGGAATACGGGTGTGTTAGGACCTCCGTTCTCCACCAAATGCCATGAAGCCAAACCAAGATGAACCCAAATATAATCATACGAATAGCCAGCAATACTATAAAGAAATACGTCCCTTTTTACAAGTAACATTGATTCATAACTAAGGCATATAAATAAAAGAAAGAAAAGAACGGATCAAGCAAACAACAAGGCATAAATTCTATAGGCATGCTGTCTACCGATTCAATACACATATATCAAGAGTTTCCATGGATAAACATAGATGGACTAGAGAGCATATCTTAAACTACAAGGAATCATACATTTGAATTGAGATTTGCTTCGATAGGAACTAACCAGTTAGCCGTAAACATAAGAAAATATATAAGCTCCGACCTTTAGCAATCAGTATTCTCAACCAAGAAGAGAAGTTTTCTTTAGAATATGAGAGTAGTAGATGTAAAGGTCTCCGCTGCAATAAAGGGGGATGGGACTGTTTATATAGTGGTGAATTGTAAGTAAAAGATAAAAAGAAAGTTATCTCAGAGATCAATTAAAAGAATTCTTTCCTTAAAGAGGTTGATAGAATCAATTAAAGGTAGCAAATCATTCAACTTTATCATAATTATCCTAATAAAATCATGATAACTAGATAAAAGGGAGCAAATCAGTATTCAAGAGAAACAATCAAAGGGGAATAACTCTTAAACAGAGCCAAATCAATTAGGAGCACATTATCAGGATTACCATAATTAGGGAGGAATTAACATTGAGACAATTGGTTAAGGGAGGGAAAATATTCAGAAAACCAATCAAGAGGATTATTTCCTTAAGCAGATGAGCCATACAATATTCAGAAATAGATAGGTAGCATAGCTGTCATAGACATACAAGGAGAAAGGATACTAAATCATGGGTAATCAAATAACGAGCAAAGAGAATCCTAAATTCATAATCAATCAATGAATGAAAATAACAAGGCGCATAAATTTCTAGACATGAATATAGGAGAGAATGAGATGGAGTAGATGAAGCTCGTAATGAAATCCCCATTAAAATCATGCCAGACTTGTAACAATCCGTCATTTAAATCTTTATCAGCACCCACCGGAGATGGGAGGCACGGCTGGTCATCGCTGGAACGAGCGGCGCAGGGTTCTCCGGTGGTGAGGACTTTGGGATTGAGAGGAAATGGTGGAGTAGTTGGTTGGAGGAGAATGTGAAGGGAGAGAGAAAGAGAGAAGGGAGAGAGGATGGGGCGGCGGCTGATGGGTTTGGAGAAGTGGTGGAAATGAAGTTAGGGTTTGGGGGGTTTGTAATTAAAAGGGAAAGAAATGGGTGGACCAATCTGGACCGTTGATCGCATCTGATCAACGATTGAGATTAGATCCTATGCGGATCGAATCATGGAGCAGATCAAGCGGGTTTGAGTAATTGAAATTGGATTTAGGATTTAAAATTAAGCCAAATTGGTCTAATTTAAGGCTAGAATTGAAATGAATTGGATAGAAAGGGGCTAGAATTTAAATAATTTGAGATTGAAATTGAATTCGGACTACTATTTAATAAATAAACTACCACGTATATATAATTTAAAATAATAATTAACGATAATTATTAAAAGAGAATATTATTTAACATTATTAAATATATTTTTTGCACGTAAAATTAATGACATTTAATAATATACGAAATTTACGATGATATAACATTAATTAAAAGTATTTATAACTTATTATATATGAATTTAGAAAGTGTCAGGGTAATGATAAAACACATAATTTATTTAGTAAATAAAAGTAAAACATAAAGAAAATTAATTTTTTTTTAAAAAACAAATAACTAGTAAAATAACAGCCCGAGAGAGGTGTAGGGAGGTCAAAATTGTGTGTCAACACTGACCTTATCTTTTCCTCTATGAGAATGATGGTGCTAGCCAAAATGATGTAATCTCGATTCATGCGGCAAACATGGATTAGGGCTTAGCCGGTCGAGCGTTGATCGGACCCACATAGCCCATGGTATTTAAATGGAAGTCGGTGATACCATCTAGTTCAGAAGTAATGTTAATAAATAATTTTTGAGGAATGTTTTAAGTACTTGCCCCATATTTTGTTTACAATTATGATTTATGTCACAATTCTTATGACTTGCTTTATAAATTGTATTGTTCCTTCCCCTGGGTTGCATGCCAGTACTCATCATACTGACCGTCCTCGGATGCTACATCTTTTTATGATGTAGGTTCCAAGACACTTTCTTATGGTACTGTGCAGCATTAGGATCGTTCGGGAGAATGTCAGCAAGTGGTGAGCCCTCCATCTTTCAGAAGGTGATTTATATTTTTATTTTGACTCTGATTTTTAGTTATGGTATTATTGGGGTCATGTTCGAGCACTGATATTTCATTCTTATGTTAGAGGCTTCGTGGACTTATGTAGATGCTATTTTGATTATTTTATTCTCAACACTTGGTAAACTCTATATATTATTAAATCATTTTCTCATATGGGTCTTTCTTCTACAAATATTGTATGGAATATGCTCATGATGTTATGCTAAGGGGTCTTCTCGGGCCTTTATTGGTCTGGGGTGCCTGTTACGTCCAGGGCCTGATCTCGGGGCGTGACAAACTTGGTATCAGAGCATGGTTCATGGTCCTAGGGTGTCTATGAAGCAGTGTCCAATAGAGTCTTGCTTATGGGTGTGTTGTGCACCACACTTATAATCAAGAGGCTATAGGGCATTTAGGAAATGTTTCATATTCTTTCATACTCCAGATCGTGCAAAAGTGTTGTCCATAAGAAACTTATCCAGATTCCTTCTCTGCTCTAACTCTGTTGATTACGCCTTACCTTCGAGGTGCTAGAAGTACAAAGCTCAGACTCCTTATGATGTAATTCTATCAGGTTGAGTCATCAAAAAGGTTACAAAACTACACAAGGACTTGAGAGGAGTCCATTAGTGCGTCAACGTCTATTAATTCTAAGTGTAAACCCCTGTCTTCATGAATTATGCATTTGAGCCAAGGTAAGACGTATTTTCAAACCTTTTCAAAAACTTTATTGCAGTTGTCATGTGTAAAGGGGATAGGGATGTATGCGAGTGTTGGGATAGTATTTCCACCCAAGAGAAATTATAAATTAGGGTGTTATGAGATATGAGTAGTGAAATCATCCCAAGGCTAGGGATATATGGAGTCACGAGTTTAGGAGTCAGAGAGTGCAGGTAGTAAATGATCGAAAATGTAGCTCGAGTCTTGTACCCATTAAGGGAGTGATAGAGGTGGTATCCCGTATGGTATGAGTTCTAGTGTAGCAAGATTAGCAAATTTTGTGGAAATTGGTACAAGTAGAGTGGTTAGTTAAGATGTTATGTTTAATTATTTGAAATAGGGAAGGAACTTATGGTGGCTTGCTATTGTAGCAGTATAGACCCATTTTAGGTTGTGGATGTAAGGATAGAGCGATTAAGAGGTTGAAAATTTGGGCTTCAATTTGGGGAATTCGGAGAGGGAGACTTAGTAATGTTTATAGAACTTTGAAGATAGTTTAAATGTATGTGTGGGTAAGTAGATATGATGTGAGAAAGAATAGCGTACTAATAGACTGTAATGGGTTATATTGTAAGATTAAGATCGACTATTCTTATCATGTGGTTTTAGTAGACCCAGAGTTTCTTGAATTTTATCTAGTAGTTGTGAGCCAATAAAATAGGTGGAAAGATGTGTTATGGATGTTAAGGTGCAGTGGTAATGTTGTAAGGGAGATTGTGCTTGTAAGCCATAGTTATGTTGAGGAGGTAGTTAAGATCGACCACTCTGTCAAAGTTTTGGTGGATTAGTGTTTCTTGATTTATTTATTTTTCACCTAGAAGTTGTAATCCCGAACATCATGCTAAGTTGTGATGTTAATTTTATAAGGCTGATCTAGTAGGCTTGACATGGTGTGTGAAAGAGCTAAGGTTGATAAATTAGGGAATATTAGAATGTGTAAGCATGAGATATACATGAGAACTAGTGTTGAAACAGTAAATTGTGGCTAAGTCATTAGATGAATAAGAGCCTTGAGTTATAAGAATGAGTTGAACCAGAGGTAATACGATGAAAGAGTGGTTTTAATATTGTTAACTGCTAGGTGTTCCTGATTAGTGTTGTTAAGTTTCTTCATATGGAGGAGACTAAGTAGTTATTATTTGGTATTCTTTGGAATAAAATTAAGGGAATTATAGATCTAAAGGGGTGTTGTTGAGCCTCTTGGTATAATTTTAATATTTTGTTGAATTGGGTGAATATGAGATTAGAGGTTTAATGGTAGTAGACTAAGGAGTGGATAATAGATCGTTAGGTATTAGAGAATGTGGATGTGTGTGCCCAAGGGAGCTAAGTGTTAATTCTACGGCTACAGAGGTTATTATAAGTTAAGGATAGTGTCACTGAAGAGAATGGCCTAGAAAGAAGTGCGTATTTTTCCAGATATAATGCTTGGGTGAGATTAACATTCATGTGTATAGTGACACCCCGCAGGGCTTAGTATTGTACTCATAGATCTTTTTACAGCATAGGTTCGCAGGCCTATGATAGTGACCTTTGAGCTAAGGGGGAGATGATGAGGTGTTGAACCAAGGAAAAATCTTGAGTTGCTAGTGGTGATGAGTTTCATAAAAGAGTTGAAATGCCTACCATAGTGGCCCATACTTATTCTAGCATATTCTTTATACTTCAGGTTAAGAGGACACTCTACTCATGTCTTATGCCTTTAGACCATCTCTATATCGGAGGACCGAATTCTCTATGTATTCTCCTATCCATGCTCTGTCCTTTGAACTGGAAGTGATAGTATCTCTCAGCAATATAAATATTTCTCTAAGGTTCTACGGATCCAAGATCTATGTTACGATGCTCATGATCTATGAACCCATATATCTCACGTTATGCTCAGTCCTATAAACTCAAGCTTCGTGATATATCCAATATGGCTATTGAAATCATGCTACATTGTGTACATACTCAAATCAGAATTCTTGAAAGATTTGTGCTTTTGATTTTCTTATTCTAAGACCTGTGCACGTCCACTTTTGATGGTTATGGAGGATTATGGCATATCTATACTCAGAACAACCCTCAGTTCATGTCTTGTGCGCTCAGTATATATGAAGTACCCGTTCTCATTGCACCAGATTCCCCAGATCTCATCTGGCATGACAAGGTCACGCTAAGTATAAGTCAAGATTGAACAATATTCACGTATCCCCAATTCTCATGCTCTTATTAAATATGTTCAGTTCATACTCTATGTTTGTGGTCAAAAGTTAATCCTCTGTTTGTAGGTCATGAAGTTCATTCTCTCAATCTATTCCTTCAGTAATGTTTAGTTTATGTCTGGTCAACTGTCAGTAAAGAAAACTAGGCAGTGATATAGATGGAAGGTTGGGGAGGTTCCCTTTTTAGTGGTGGCTACGGTGTGATTGTGTCACCTAAGTTGTTGAATGTGGATGAGGTGCGAAATGAGGATTATTATGTGAAATAGTAAGCTGGGAAGATATGATGTGTCTCCTTGTAGAAGTAAGAGAATTTCTGATTGTGGGGATGCTTGAGAGAATTCTTTGATAGTTTAGCTATATATAAGCCGGGAAGAGAATATAGTAATAGGCTTGAATATGATGTTGGATGCTTGTGGGAAATTGCTTCTTATGGAAAGTGACTTCTTGTTAAAAGCTTGAGCTTGATTGATTAAGGTGATAAGGAGAAGTAGTATTCTTGGAGGATAAATCTACATGTAAAAAGAGACTTTGGCATGTTTAGAATAAACCTAAGGGTTGATCACGTTTAGGGAAGAAGGTTTCTATATAGGTATGGCGTATAAAATCTCAAAATTCACACTAGTAGGATCACGTTAGGTGTAGCACTTTATGCCTTCAAGTTAGGCTTGAACAGGGTGAAAGCAAGATGTTAGATGCAAACTTTAGTAGACATATACGCCAATATGAAGACTTCAAGTCGCAAGGGGTGATGTGTAGTATTCGGAGGAGGTTATATAGTTGAAAGGTGTTGCTAAATCTAAGGGTTATTATCCATATCATTTAAGGTGAGGATACTTCTATTTATACGTCCAAAACCTTATTTCATGCCATTTATCAATATTAATTCATGCTTATGATTTTCAAAATTTCATGTCGTACATTAGTATGATCATGTTCCATAAAACTTATGTCCTAGATCATGTCTATGTCAAGTCTCATATGTCTCATGATTCCTACTCTCACGTTTTGCTTGATGTAATCATAAATGCCTCTTGATGTCTTTCTATCTTTGTTTAGAAGAGAATTCTTGATGTGAAGTTATAGCCTTTATTTCCTTACTTGTATGGCTTTAATAAGTCCCTACTCATCATTCGAGGACGAATGATCCCAAGGGGAGATATTGTAACACCCCAAACTTTCGAGCTAGTATTCTAATCATTTTTCGCATGTAATTAGACCTGAACCCAGAAGATTTAATTGTAACTAGGTGTTATGGTCAAGCACTATGTGTGGGAAGAGTGTTGGATGTGAATTAAGGTCTTAAAGAACCTCTAGCACAAGTTAGAATGAAAGTTTCTCTACCGGCTAAGTTTTAGTATAACTTTCTAACTTGGGTCATCTCCAAACAATCATTACTCCTATAATATAAAGAGTTAGGTGCCCTATTACCGACCAAATTAAATATCTTCGAGTCTTCTTTCCAACACCGCCGACCGCGCATTAATCCAAGCTTGGAGTAAAACGTTATGCTCAATTTACCAAGAAGACATCTATCTGCCTAAGCGTGACGAGTCGTCACACTTGTCATGGTTCATCAAGGCAAGTCGTCAGCCTTAACCAGTAGGACTGAAATTTTGGTCATTTTTGATGGTTTGAGTGACGACTCATCAAGGGTCTGATGGTTCATCACCTGAACCGTCAGACAGACCCGTTCTGTACTGTTAACGCGTTTTTAAAGGATTTTTTGGTCCATTCCTTACCCAAAACGATCCCCCACCTATTATAAATATTCCTAAGTCTCTAAGACACAAATTATTCAGTCAAAAATACATTACTGTTCTCCCCAAAGTTCCAAGAAACAAGAACGCTTAGGGTTCAAGATTCAAAGGTCAATCTCAAGCTTTTCTCAAATTTTTCTCTGTCAAAAGGTATGTTGAACAATCCTCTTTCAATTAAATATATTATTGGTTGATTTTTTAACTATGGAAGCGATTTTATACGAGTTTTGAATACAGGTTGTTGAATGGTTTTTAAAAGGAAGATTTGCTTAAAGTTTGCAAATCCATGACTATGAAATTACACTTTGGTTATGAAGATCTTTGAGAGTAGAGATTATTGTTTGAAGTACGAAACCCTAATTACATGAAAAGCTTTTTGGGGCAGATTTAAGTCATGAAGTCATGACCCTTTTGTAAATTGTTTTACTATTTAAATCTTGGCTTTTGATGAAAAAGAAAAGGATTTCTACATCCCTTGGTTTTGAAAGTATTGTTACAGATTATGAAATCTTCAATCTTTAAGGGATTTGTTAAATGTTTTTAAATCCTTGAAATGAAGGGACTAATGATGTACGAATGTATGAAAATGGATACGGCATGATATGTATGACTTGCAAATCTTGGTATGATGATACCAATTTAATGGATGCCTTATGAATGATAAATGTCCCTTAAAGAATGGTTTACGTACTATTTTGAGAAGATTAAAAGATGGGCTTAAAGAGAATTAGATGGTTAACCGAGAAGGTGTGAGTCTAACGTCTCAACACCTGAAACCTGTGTTTTGCCGACATAGGGATGGTTTGATCCTTAAGTGGATGACCTTATATTTTCCTCTATGAGGATGATGGTGCTAGCCAAAATGATGTAATCTCGATTCATACGGCAAACATGGATTGGGGCTTAGCCGGTCGAGGGTTGATAGGACCCACATAGCCCGTGGTATTTAAATGAAAGTCGGTGATACCATCTAGTTCAGAAGTAATGTTAATAAATGATTTTTGAGGAATGTTTTAAGTACTTGCCCCATATTTTGTTTAAGATTATGATTTATGTAACGATTCTTATGACTTGCTTTATAAATTTTATTGTTCCTTCCCCTGGGTTGCATGCAAGTACTCATCGTACTGACCGTCCTCGGACGCTACATCATTTTATGATGTAGGTTCCAAGACACTTTCTTATGGTACTGTGCAGCATTAGGATCGTTCGTGAGAATATCAGCAAGTGGTGATCCCTCTATCTTTCGGAAGGCGATTTACATTTTTATTTTGACTCTGATTTTTAGTTATGGTATTGTTGGGGTCATGTCCCAGTATTGATATTTCATTCTTATGTTAGAGGCTTCGTGGACTTATGTAGATGTTATTTTGATCATTTTATTCCCAACACTTGGTAAACTCTTAAATTATATTATTAAAAGGTTTTCTCATATGGGTCTTTCTTCTGCAAATATTTTATTGAATATGCTCATGATGTTATGCTAAGGGGTCTTCTCGGGCCTTTATTGGTCTGGGGTACCCGTTACGTCCAGAGCCTGGTCTCGGGGCATGAAAGTAAGAGACTCATCTATTTAAGAGTTACAAAACTTACAATTAATTATTTGTGAGAAAGGAACGAGTGTTATTAATTAAAACTTTTATTTTTTAATACAATAACCAAAAAAGATATTCTGAGTAAATTGAAAGAGATAAGAAGAAGAACAAGCTAGCATATAGTGTCTTAGACTTTCATTATGCAGTGAGCCCCCATAAAGTCCAAACTGAGAGCAGAAACATGAAAAGAGTGTCTTGAAATACATGAGAACTCATCTTCTCCCCCAAATTCTCATCTATTCAAGATTCAGAGCATAAATTTGAAATCAGTGATACCCAATTTTGTTGTCACCAGTTCTCTTTGCTTTGTAGCGAGGAATAAACCTTAACTTGTACCCTGATTTTTATTATTCTTGCTAATTTTGAACTGATTTGTTTGAGAACTTTTGAGTGGGCACCTCCCTTGAAGAGGAAGAAGAATATTAGGTGGTGAGCGCGACGAAGAAGAGAAGAGAGGCAGAGGGACTAGCAGTATGCGGGGCTTCAAGCCCAAATAGGCGCATTACTTGCTTTGTGAGGATTCCCCCATATCTTGGTGATGCTTATCAACATAGACAACCATATTCTCGAGGCATGATATATGAGGACCATAGAGAATAGGAGGAGGATGAGGACAATGATAGGGATCATGTTAAATAACATGTTGATAATGATGATCATGTAGATTATGATTATTCAGATTTAGATCAATGTAAGAGTCCTAATAAGGAATCAATTGTACAAGCCTATTAGGAGTGTTCTACTAGAACTAGTATAGCTACTTTATAGGACAAAATACTTGTATAGATAGATAGGTTGATGTACTGTAAAGATTATCAAATATAGAGTTCGAAAATTCTCCTGACATTGTATATTTTATCATAGTATCAGAGCTTCTTTAAAGCTAAATCTGCTTTCAAATTCTAGACCTTCTCTGTACACACAAACTCTACCAAAAATACTTCCAATGCTTTTTCAACATGCTCTCTTCATCACCTCATTGCTTCATGTCTTGTGAAGCTGAAGCCCTCCAACTACTTGATATGGAGAACACAAATGATGCAAGTTATCCAAGTAATGAGACTAGCCTATCTTATTGAGGGTAAATCAAAAGTAACTGATATTGAGGGAACCAGTGAAACCAGTGTCAACAACAGCAAAATTTTAATGACACTTCCGGTCATTTACACGTTTTCGCCTTTCTTGTACCATTAGAGCTTACTTGTAGTGGCCCAAGTCATTTATGGCTTGTCGGGACCGGTAGTTCGATGCCCGGGCCATTTGTTTGGTCTTTATGGTCGTTCCTCATTTTAGAGCTTCAACTTTGAAAATCGTTGACTTCCATAAACATTCTTGATAATATCAAATAATTAAACCAAGGTTCTAGGTCAAAGGAATTCCTTACTCAAAAGTTCGAGTTAAAGAAATGCCTCGTGTAACACCTCGCCCGTTTGGAAGGTTTATAGTAACTCGTGCCTTTGGGGTAAGACTAATAGTGTATAATATACTAAGAAGGATGTTTTATCAGGTATTGTAATGGCAAAATGGTCGTATGATAAGTTTTGAAGTCAATCAAGTTACGAAACAAAAGTCAGAAAAAGTTATTGTAAATTCCTTTAAGGAATTCTCTTCAAATTTGGGTTAAATGTCTTGGGGTGTTTCTCACTATCTATAAAGAGTTAGTGGGCCCCCAATATACCAAATCTAAGGTCTACGATTCTAGTTTCCAATTCTCTAAACCGTTCATCCATACGACTTCAGAATAGAGACATATTCACATTTTCGTAAAACTGCGCAAGCAGATACGTCAAGATGGGGCCTACATCCTAAGTCGGTTCAGCTTATAAAAGCTGATTTCTCCTTCGTTTTAACTCATTTTTTTCACCCAAAATTCTTAGAAAATCAGAGGGAGAGTTCATAAATAATCCATGGACTTTGATCCTTTCATTTCGGAAGTTTAACGGAAGTTGCTCTACGTCGCGAGCTCGTCATTTTGGTGTAGTTTGTCCCGTCGATTTCATGGCGTATCTTTATGGGTGTTGATGCAGAGAGATAGTAGGTGTTTTCTGAGTATTTAGCAGTATCTATGGAGTTAGTTTTGTGAGGTATGGATCCCGTATACTTATCTATTTTTTGGATCAAGATTTTAAGCTTCTAGTTATGAAAAGTTGTTGTTGCCGATATCTTGTAGTAGTTTCTTGTTGATTTTGGATCTGTTTGTTGTTCTTGCAAGGAGGCTGGTTGTTCATGCATTGGATTCAACCCTTGTTTGCTGTGTGTTCAGTGTACGCTCCGGTAGTATGGGATGCTGGAGGGTTTGCTTTCACTTGATTGTGTTTCTCGATTGTATGGGCGGTCGTTGGGATTGTAGGTAGACTATATTTACTCTTGTTTTTACTTAGAGCTTGTCTTGGCACCCGGTTCTTGAAAGATTAGTGATGGCTAGCCTGTTAAGGCTTTGGTTGTGGGATTTTCGATTATTGATAGGGCTTTGGAATCCTATCTTATTGAGGCACTTTTCTGTGGCCTTCTGAGCAGAGTGTGAGACTCTAGTTCTATTCTTGTGGGAAGCTGAGTGGTATCTCTCGGTTATTGTGGCCTAGTTATTTCATCCTAGGGTTGTACTTGTGAGGTGATTCCCTGGTTATGCTATCATATGATTGGATTGGTGTTATGATTTCCTTATACTGGTTGATTCCATTTTGAGTATGTTAGACTGCTCTATGTCTTTTCCTTCCACTTGAGGTTACCGGTATACCATTATTTTCTCAACTCCCTCTCTACATACTTATATTGTTGTGCAAGGACTCCAGGTGCGTTCTTCTTTCCTTCACGTGTGATTCTGTGTAATTGTATCTCTGTGCTAGCATGTGTTACTTGAAGCTCTTGGTTATGGATGATTTGTGCTAGCTCCTTGTGCCTTGCTTATTGCCTCAGTGACTGCTTTCTTGCTATCTGTTACTTACTGCTTTTATATCTTATATGCGCTCAGTCGGCCTATGATACCTACTGAGTACCCATGGTTTTGGTGCTCATACTACACTTCTGCACTTTTTTGTGCAGATATTAGTTGAGCTTTCGCCGTTGATCACGTTGGAAACTCGTGCAGCTTTTAGATCTTTGAGACTAGGGTGAGCGCCTGACGGTCGGGGCTTGTCTACATCTCATCTGTTGTACTTTTTCTCCTTGTATTTTTGGAGGCAATTTATGTTGTATTTTGTTACTACTAGCACTTGTATCCTATTAGAAGCTTCTGTACTATTGATACCAAGTCTTGGGGTTGGTGTACTTTCCTTTATGTATTTATATTCGAGTTTTTCTTTCGCTTATTTCTGCTTGCTGGTGCGTTTTGGTTAGGTAGTAGCCCATTACTAACCGTTCTAGGCTACGGGAATTGGTTCACCTACTGGGGATTGTAGGTGCCATCATGACTTGAGAAATCGGGTCGTGATAGCTTGGTATCAGAGCTCTAGGTTCACCGGTGTCATGGTACAGAAGCAAATGTCTAAGTAGAGTCTCGTGGATCGGTAAGATGACGTCTGTATCCTATCTGCGGGAAGCTACAGGGCATTGCTAGGAAATATTTCATCTTCTTGGCTTCTCATCGTGCGTTCCTGGCTCTATTGACTTTTAAACTTCGGTTGTTCATTCATTCTCGAATTCCTCAAACGAATGTGATAGCGGTTGGTGCCAAGGCTTTTGTGCATGTTGCTTCAGTGCTTCCACTAGCGCCAGGACTCCAGAGTGAGGGTTTACTGCACTAGATAGGGGGTGTGGGGTCAGCCCAACCTCCGACTGGATTTATAGCGACCTCAGCACTTCAGGTCATCGTGGCTAGGACTCTGAGTCCTCCAGTGAGTGTTTCAGTACATGGTTCTGTGAGTGGTGCTTCAGTTATAGTTGAGCTTCTAGTTTTTCATCAGGGTTGTCTGTCGGTATTGGAGCACGAGGCGTGATTTTCCCATCAGATTTCATCTGGTATAGGCTGTTTTTGGTGTGGTGAGCATGGGAACTTTGCTAGGAATTGCCCCAGAATTGTGTATCCCAGACACCTTGGTTGTTATCATTGTGGAGAGATTGGTTACCTTTATAGATATTGTCCCCGGCGAGGGCCGGTTAGACCTTTAGTTTCGACTACTCAGTCCAGAGTTATATCCCATTAGCTTGATACTCCTCTTGGTGGGCCAGAGGTAGAGGTTCCTGATATTGTTGCTCCAGGTTAGGCTTTTGCTACCTTCGACTTGTGATAGTCCTGCTCGCGTTGCGATTCTATCCCTTCTGTCATTTATTTTCTTATATACCTACCTGCTATTTGTTTAAGTTGTTTGGCTACCCGAATTGTAGTACTGGTATGTTATTTTATTGGTAGTTTATTCTTTAGTAGTGGATGGGGGTAAGTTAGCCTTGAGAGGTGTTTTCCCGGAGTTGTAGCTTGTGGGTAGTTCTTGTTATTCTATTTCCAGTTGGGTTACCCCTGTTTCATTGTGATTCTGGACTTTTGGTTGGGTTTCCCTTATTGAGCGGTCCTAGATGGTTGTTGCCTAGGCCGTTATCTTGTGTGGCTAGAGATCCGTGTGATGATTCGGTGTATTATCGGTAGTTGGGCCAGAATTAAGATTTTGCCTCAGTTGGGAGATATTGGTTATGCTAGTGTGCATAGATTGGTTTGGTCTCCCAAGAGTCTAGAGTCGACCCTCTTTGTTGATTAGTTTAGGAGGTTGGTAGGTATGTGGGTTGTTCCCATATTCTCCTCCACTTCTTGGTCCGTTGGGTGTTTTGTTGTATCCCTAGCTCCAGTTGGAATGAATCTTGATGGTAGTTCTTTCGATGAGCTCTGGATGTTGGCATCGTGATTGGGTCTTGACTTTAAGCACTTCTGACTAAGTGTTGATCGTAACCTCGTGGTTAGGTTGTATTTGTAAGCATTTCGGGTGAGTTGGGCATCCGGCCCATTCTTCTCCTGCCTTATTGAATTTGACGGTAGCTATGAGTAGTAAGGTAATGGCTTCAGGTTCTTATTCGAGATAGGATTTGTAAGGTTTAGTATGTGCTAAGGAAGCATTTTTGTTTAGTTGAAAAAGAAGGGAGATGACTCTTTGTTTGTGTTTAAGTGTCCTTGTAGTTGCCTGAGGTGGCGATGAAAGTTTGCTTTGGGATTGTGTGTTGGTGATTCGATCCATCCGTCTACACATTGCCGTGGGTTTTCCATCGATTGGTTTTTGTTTCAGTAGCAGTTGTGGTGTTGGCAACTTGTATTTTCAGGCCTAGTTGGCTTGGGTTCTTAAGGGTTCATTGGCAGCATAAAGGTTCGACCAAGGCTTTGGTTGGCAGTTTTGAAAGTCGGTGTTCAGAATCATAACTTGGCAGGTTACATCGGATGGTTTGTGGCAGTTTCTATTTGGTTTCAGCATCCTAGTGCCGGGAGGCAGTGGGTGCAGGCAACTTAGCTTCTTTTACTTCAGTTGTGGATGCGGCTATTGGCCTTGGACACCTAGTCCTTGGCTAACCTCTGCAAGAGGCGAGATATTCTAGATTTCAGCAGTGTTCTAGTTAGTACGAGGTTCTTCTACCATGGTTGGACATACTCAGCGGCGTAAGTTTGAGCTTCAGCAGTGGTGTATGCTTTATATGGTCAGCTTGTGAGGGATAAGACTAGCGAGGCTATTTTGAGCTCTGATGATACGTGAGACTGATAATAGCCATTCGTTTGCCCAGGATTTGAAAGCTTGTTTAATTGATTCCTCTGGAGTTATTGTTTATGTGGGGTTCTAGTGTTGGTTAGACTCGGCCAGTATGGACGAGAAGTTCATTATGATGTATGCTTCGAAGTGGTTGGTTGTTTGCAGAACCAGTAGAGCGGTTGATTTGAGCCAAAGGAATGAGTTGAAAGTATATGCAAAAATGTCTATGGCTAGATGGTAACTTTGAACCCTAGGCACCTTTTTCCTTTGCCTTCGGGGTGTTTGGACTTGATATTTGTGGCATGGTGGACTTCTTCCTGAGGTGAGATTCGTAAGGAAATTTCACATTCAAATGGTTTTCGAGTGTTCAGAGTAGCAGTAGTGTTTTCTAGAGTTGGGAGCTTGGCTCATGGTTACAGACGTCTTGGTAGGCTTACCACACTTCTTGCAGGATCATGGTTTTGGTTTGGGTCTTTTGGGCAGATTGCCCTGGTTCATTCACTTTCAGCTGATTCAGACCTGGCACGGTTCAGTTAGCGAATTTGATGTTAGAAAAAATGTTTGTTCGTTGGTTGGTGGTCAGTCAAGGCAGGTAACTTTAGTTTCAATGATATGCTACGGGTTGTTATCTTGGATGGCAAAGGCTAGTAGCCTATATCTTGGCTTAAAGCGCATTTGTACAATGGGTAACTTCGTTCGTGGTAAAGTATAAGCAAGAACTATGGATCTCTGGTGTGTCAGTTGATGCTTCGAGGGTGGTTTGAGTGTTCAGCTTGTATGCAGATTCCTTTTTGTGGTGCTAAAGGATTCAGTTAAGAATAAATAAAAAAAGGGCTTTTGCGGAACAGCGGGTTCATGAGTTAGAGTTTTGGGTTGATGGATTTTCTGGTAAACTTGGTATGGTTTTAGGATTCAAGTTTTATGTGTTGATAACCTTGGTGCTCTGGTTTCGATGTTGTGTAGGTTCTTTTTGGTTAAGATTCTCGAGGTTCAGTTTGGGTTGGCAGATCTTTGGAGGTTGAAATCTAGCTTGGCTAGTAAGAAATTAAGGCTTGGTTGCTTTCTTTGGTTCTGTTATATTGGGTGTCGTCCGATCGCGGAGGTTACCCGGGTTGTCTGAGAGAGTAGTGCGGGTGTTGTATCCGCTATTCTTAAATCTCTGGTATTTTCTTCCTTCCTGACTTTCGGGGATGAAAGTCTTTTTACCCTTCCGGTCATTTACACATTTTCGCCTTTCTTGTACCATTAGAGCTTACTTGTAGTGGCCCAAGTCATTTATGGCTTGTCGGGACTGGTAGTTCGGTGCCCAGGCCGTTTGTTTGGTCTTTATGGCCGTTCCTCATTTTAGAGCTTCAACTTTGGAAATCTTTGACTTTCGTCAACATTCTTGGTAATATCAAAGAATTAAACCAAGGTTCTAGGTCAAAGGAATTCCTTACTCGAAAGTTCGAGTTAAAGAAATGCCTCGTGTAACACCTCGCTCGTTTGGAAGGTTTATAGTAACCCGTGCCTTTGGAGTAAGACTAATAGTGTCTAATATACTAAGAAGGATGTGTTATGAGGTATTGTAATGGAAAAATGGTCGTATGATAAGTTTTGAAGTCAAGCAAGTTGCGAAACAAAAGTCGGAAAAAGTTATTGTAAATTCCTTTAAGGAATTCTCTTCAAATTTAGGTTAAATGTCTTGGGGTGTTTCTCCCTATATATAAAGAGTTAGTGGGCCCCCAATATACCAAATCGAAGGTCTACAAGTCTAGTTTCCAACGCACTAAACCGTTCATCCATAAGACTTAAGAATAGAGATATATTCACATTTTTGTAAGACTGCGCAAGCAGACACGTCAAGGTGGGGCCTACATCCTAAGTCGGTTCAGCTTACAAAAGCTGATTTCTCCTTCGTTTTAACTCATTTTTTTCACCCAAAATTCTTAGAAAATCAGAGTTAGAGTTAATAAATAATCCATGGACTTTGATCCTTTCAATTCGGAAGTTTAACGGAAGTTGCTTTACGTCGCGAGCTCGTCATTTTGGTGTAGTTTGTCCCGTCGATTTCATGGCGTACCTTCGTGGGTGTTGATGCAGAGAGATAGCAGGTGTTTTCTGAGTATTTAGCAGTATCTATGGAGTTATTTTGGTGAGGTATGGATCCCGTATACTTATCTATTTGTTGGATCAAGATTTTAAGCTTCTAGTTATGAAAAGTTGTTGTTGCCGATATCTTGTAGTAGTTTCTTGTTGATTTTGGATCTGTTTGTTGTTCTTGCAAGGAGGCAGGTTGTTAATCTTGGGATATTGAATATTTTTGTCAAGGAAATCTCTCCTCTACGACCCTCCTTTGTTATTATATGTTCTAGTATTGTTTTATGGATTTCTGAGCCACGAAGTGGTATTTTGGATTTGTGGCTTTGGACAGCCCCTTTATCTTGTTATGTTTGGTTATTGTTGTGGTGTTCTGGTTGTGTTAAGGTGCTGGAGGGATTGGGAAATTGTGAGATTCATTTTGGGATCACATACGATAGTGATTGGATTGGACAAACGTGAAGTACGCCTTGAAATAGTGCCTCGGGAGCTCGTCGCTCCTTGGAGATGTGGTTAACGTATTGTTGTTGGATTTAGCTACCATTTGTTATTGTTATTGGCCTCATTTTTACGCTTTGGAGTTGGCTGGTCGCGAGTGTGACATTAACACCTTATCAATTGGCTATGGCTCGTTCTTGCAGCCTTGTCGATTCTAGCAATTGTTCTATTACCTTGGTTGGTCAGGCTTCATAGAGACGCCTTTGGGGCTTCAGTTGAAAGTATTTGTTTTATGTGATTCAAATCTTCCTGGAGTTGTTCGAGTCTGGACGATGCCATTCCCGCAGCTAGTCATCGGGTGACAGGTAGGTTATGGTTTTCCCCTATCTAGACTCTGCGTATATAGGCTATAACTGCATTAATTAGCATCCTTAGATGGGTTGTTATAGGTTGGTACCCCAGACCTTGTCCGCCTTTCGTCCGTCTATTTCATACGTTGTTTGTAGTATTCGCGTAGTAATGTATATTACCTTTGTGGTCCTGTGTGGCCTTGTATTGACTCTGGAACATAGATGGTGGGCTATTTGGGAATGTCAGCGAGTTCCGGACATAGAGATTATCCTTTTAGGCTGGTTATGTCTGTTGAGTAGCTATTGGGCCTGTGCAGGGCTGATAGGAATTGTTGTGAGCCGTTGGGCTACTTTTATATTTGTGTGCGAGCATATCATCCATGAAAAAGGTTTTCCCCTGCATGTTTTACTACAGTTTTGGTTGTGAGCCACTACTGACAGTTTTCCTAAATTTACATGGCCCTGGGGGCCCATTTTTTGTACTGTTGTTGATAGAAAAGGGGATTTTGGATGTTTTCTCACTAATTTTATTACTGGTACTAGTCTCTGCGGGGCAGAGCAACAGACTTGATTTTATTACTGATACTAGTCTCTGCGGGGCAGAGCACCAGACTTGATTTTATTACTGATACTAGTCTCTGCGGGACAGAGCACTAGACTTGATTTACTACAGTTTTAGACCCGGTTACGCCCGGGCACCCTTGGAGGGATTTTTGAGGCATTTTCTACTACTTTAGTCCTGGACGGGGTCTGGGCATGCATACTTGAGACTGGGTCTCTATCTTGATCCCGTACTTGCTTCCAGATGACATGTCTTGACACTGAGTTTTAGTATGGGGTCGGGGACCTCCATGGACCTTGCCGCTTCGGGCCTGGGGCTTCGGGATGCGTGCGCCGGAGGGAAGGGTATACGGTGGAGTAGAGGTATACAGGCTGAGTCTTTCCATGAAACCTGCCTGCTGGGCCCGATTGGCACCGGAGGAGGTACATATAGAGGTTCTATTTCATATCATATCATATTATGCATTGGATTACACCCTTGTTTTCTGTGTGTTCAGTGTACGCTCTGGTAGTATGGTATGCCGGAGGGTTTGCATTCACTTGATTGTGTTCCTCAGTTGTATGGGCGGCCGTTGGGACTGTAGGTAGACTATATTTACTCATATTTTTACTTAGAGCTTATCTTGGCACCCGGTTCTTGAAAGATTAGTGATGGCTAGCCTGTTGAGGCTTTGGTTGTGGGATTTTTTATTATTGATAGGGCTTTGGAGTCCTATCTTATTGAGGCACTTTTGTGTGGCCTTCTGAGCAGAGTGTGAGACTCTGGTTCTATTCTTGTGGGAAGCTGAGTGGTATCTCTCGGTTATTGTGGCCTAGTTATTTCATCCTAGGGTTGTACTTGTGAGGTGATTCCCTGGTTATGCTATCATATGATTGGATTGGTGTTATGATTTCCTTATACTGGTTGATTCTATTTTGAGTATGTTAAACTGCTCTCTATCTTTTCCTTCCACTTGAGGTTACCGGTATACCGCTATTTTCTCAACTCTCTCTCTACTTACTTATATTGTTGTGCAAGGACTCCAGGTGCGTTCTCCTTTCCTTCACCTTTGATTATGTGTAATTGTATCTCTGTGCTAGCATGTGTTACTTGAAGCTCTTTGTTATGGATGATCTGTGCTAGCTCCTTGTGCCTTGCTTATTGCCTCAGTGACTGCTTTCTTGCTATCTGTTACTTACTGCTTTTATATCTTATATGCGCTCAGTCGGTCTATGATACCTACTGAGTACCCATGGTTTTGGTGCTCATACTACACTTCTGCACTTTTTTGTGCAGATATTAGCTGAGCTTTCGCCGTTGATCACGTTGGAGACTCGTGCAGCTTTTGGATCTTTGAGACTAGGGTGAGCGCCTGACTGTCGGGGCTTGTCTACATCTCATCTGTTGTACTGTTGCTCCTTTTACTTTCGGAGGCAATTTATGTTGTATTTTTTTACTACTAGCACTTGTATCCTATTAGAAGCTTATGTACTATTGATACCAAGTCTTGGGGTTGGTGTAGTTTCCTTTATGTATTTATATTCGAGTTTTGCTTTCGCTTATTTCTGCTTGTTGGTGCGTTTTGGTTAGGTAGTATCCCATTACTAACCGTTCTGGGCTACGAGAATTGGTTCGCCTACTGAAGATTGTAGGTGCCATCATGACTTGAGAAATTGGGTCATGACAAAAATAGTGGCAAAGGAAGTGATAAGAAGACTGAATCTGCTGATAAATAAGCAGAAAAGGATATTCTATTGATGAGTTGGATATCTGGAATACTGTCAAAGAAGAGCATATATCTCATTATGGGATGCACAACTGCCAAATCGATGTAGGAATGTCTAAAAGACACTATCTACATGCAACTAAAGATAAGGAATTCCAATTGAAGCAACAGCATCAAACCATTAGGCTTGGCAGTAGAACTATTTATGAATATTTGAGGGAGTTTAAAAGCATATGTCATGGCTTGACTGCCAAACATAAGCCTGTGGATGATAACAACAAGGTAATAAACTTTTTTAGAGGATTAGGTCCTAGATATAAAACCTTTAAAACTATCATGCTTGGCAAAGCACCTTATACAACATTGAGTCATTTTGTCACTACCTTAAGGGGGTTTGATCTCATGGAGGATGAATGATATGATTCACAACAAGTAAATCACAACATGGCTTTTGCAGCACAGAAAATATACAACAACAGAGGCAGAGGAAACTACAGCTTTAGGGAAAGAGGTTTCGGGCCTGCAAGTCAAGGCAATAATCAGGCTACTCAGAGGCATTCTACTTAGCAGTATCAAGGTTCTGGAAATGCTTCTAAAGGGAAATAAAGATCAGAATCATTAACTTGTCAAATCAGTGGTAGAAACAATCATACTTCCCTCAAATGCTTCTATAGATGGGACTTCTCCTATTAGGCACAAGAAGATTTTCCCCAAGCATTTGCCACTCTCAACACATGAGAAATCAAAATTGTGGAGATAATGCTCATTACATGAACTCAAGGGCCAACACTCACATGATTAATACCACAAGTAATTTATCCAATCTAAAACCTTATAATGAAAATGATAAGATTGAAGTAGGAACTGGTCATGAATTAGATATTACTCATGTTGAAAAAAGAAATATTTCTTGGCTAAGATTGAGTGAAATGCTTGGGTTCCCAAACTCAAAATGAATCTACTATATGAAAGTAAGATTGATAGAGATAATTATTGTACTATTGAGTTTGATGAATCATCTTTTGTTGAAAAAGACAAGAGAATAGGAACATAGATGGCCAAGGGTGCTAAAAGAGGAGACATTTATGCTTTGAAAGTTGACAACCTGCTTGCCTTGAGTGCTACAAGAAGGAGTTCTAATGATATTTGGCATGCCAGACTTGGGCATCCAAATTCTAAGTCCTTAAAAGTTTTTAGGAATAATAATTGTATTAATATCACATGGTGGAATAAAAGTCCTAAAATTTGTATTAGTTATCAAATGGGAAAAAGTTGTAAGCTACCATTTCAATTGAGAAATAGAGTTGAGATTAAACCATTGTTGAAAATTCACTGTGACTTATGGGGGATGCTCATATTGAATCCTCCCAGCATATGAAGTACTATGCATTATTTATTAATGATTACAGTAGATATACATGGACGTTGTATGCATTAAAAGAAAAATCAAATTTCTTTGAAACATTTGTTATATTTCAGAAAATGGTTGAAAAACAGTTTTCAAAGTGTATCAAGATATTTCGATGTAATGGTCGTGGTGAATTTTAAGGTTGTGAATTTGTAAAGTACTTGGAAAACTATGACATTGTAAGACATATATCATGTCCTCATACCCTCGAGCAAGATTGAATTATAGAAAAGAAGCACATACATGTAGTAGAAGATGGATTGACATTTCTTCTTCATGCTAAGTTACCTCTATATTTGTGGACTGAAGCTTTTTTCATAGCTGTATTTTTGATAAATAAACTCCCTTCATCTGTGTTAAATAAGGAAATACCTTTTCATAAGTTACATGGATCACTTCCTGACTACAGCAGCCTGAAAGTGTTTGGGTGTACGTGCTTTCCTTATCTCAAAGGAAAGCACAAACTCTCTCCCAAGACATACCATGTGTGTTTCTTTGTTACAGCAGCTTACATAAAGGATGTATGTGTGATCATCCACCAACAAGGAAGGTCTTTGTGTCAAGATATGTTGTCTTTGATAAACTAACTTTTTCTTATGTGTAAGAACCAAAACCTTACAATAAGCTTGCAGATTCTAGTTATATGGCCACATTATTTGAGTTTTTCTTAGAATCACAAGATAAGCCTAGTTCATCAGACCATTCATCTACAAGGGAAGTAGTGGAAGTTGATCATGATACTGCTGAATCAGGTGATATTCAACATTCATCAGTTGCTACAGAGGTGCAAGATTCAGATGAGAATGAGTCACAATCAGAGAACTGAAACCCTAGTGAAGTGCAAAAGCTACATTAACCTCTTGAGTTGGTACAAACACACTAATGTTGATCAAGAATCTCAACAATTCAGAGTAGAGGATTCAAGAGGACTACATATTGAGGTAGAACTCTCAAGCTTTCTCACAATTCAAGGTAATATAGGTCAAGCAGCTCAAGATACTATTGCTCAGACAGAACATGTAATCAGTACTCAGGATCATCATATGATCACCAGATCTAAAGCTAAGTCACTTCCTACTACTCATACCTCTCTGTCTACTGTAACAACAAATACTAAAGAACCTAAGTCACTAAAAGAAGCTCTTATTTGTCCTCATTGGCTTACAATGTAGTTCTAGAACCTCAAATATGAATATAGTGGGGTTCTAATTGGGTGTTTAAGACAAAAATGAGACTCGATAGGTCAGTTGTAAGGCATAAAGCCAGACTAGTTGCTAAAGGTTACTCTCAGCTTGAGGGCATTGATTTTGAAGAAACTTCTAATCTAGTAGTAAAACCTACAGCTATAAGTCATAGTGTATGTTGTTGTTACTTTGCACTGGCCTATTAGGCAATTAGATGTTAAGAATGCACTCTTGCATAGACATCTACAACAAGAAGTCCACATGAGTCATCCACCAGGTTTTATTGACTCAAAGTATCAAATCATGTATGTTTCCTAAAGAAGTCCCTCTATGGACTCAAATAGGCTCCTAGAGCCTGGTTTGAGAGGTTTAGCTTATTCTTGCTTCACTTAGGATTCAAATGTAGTAGGGGCAGACTCCTCCCTATTTACCCTTCACAGCTCAGTAGGAACCATACTTCTTCTATTGTATATAGATGATACCATTATGACAGGAAGCAATTCCTGGCAGATGAGTAAGTACTGGATAAACTAGCAGTTGAATTTGCTATGAAGGATCTTTGACCCTTGAGTCACTTCTTGAGTATTGAGGTAAGATACTTTCCCGTAGAAATTCACCTAACTCAAATAAAACATGTCAATGATCTACTTTAAAAGGTGGACATTGCAAATGTGAAGGCAGTACACATTTCACTAGCTTAGAAGCATGATTTACAAGAAGTTGTTGGCAATGCAGTTGATCCCTCATTCTATAAAAGCATTGTGGGAAGCTTGCAGTATCTCACACTTACCATAACATACATTACTCATGCTGTGAATCTTGAAAGTCAATTCATGCAATGTCCAAATAGTGTGCACCTTCAAGTTGTGAAGAGGACATTAAGGTATGTCAAGGGAACTATTAATCATGGACTAAGAATCTTGTCATAACCTCCGCTCAGGTATATGGCTTCTCAAATGCAGACTCGACAGCGTGTGCTGTAACAAGAAGGTCAAATACTCAATACAACATATGAATTGGTGCAACTTGTGTATTATGGCCCTCAATGAAGCAAAACACTATCGCCTGATCTAGTGCTGAAGCTGAGTAAAGAGCACCGGCAACAATTCAACTGAGCTCACTTGGATAAGCTATATTTTGCATGGAGTATATGTCTAGGTAGCTCCTACTCTATTTTGTGACAACTTAAGTATCCTATACATGACCAAAAATCCAGTACTATATGCTAGAACTAAGCATGTAGAACTAGATTATTATTTTGTCAGTGAAAAGGTAGTTCAAGGACAACTTGTTAGTCAGTTTGTTAGATCAAAGGATCAGGTGGCAAATATCCATACCAAAGCTCTTGGCAAGGACATGTTCAAGTTTTTTCAAGACAAGCTAGGTGTAGTGTACTCATCACCTTCTAGCTTCAGGGGATCATGTACATAATGATGATCATGTAGATAATGATCATTCAAATTTAGATCAATATAAGAGTCCTAATAAGGACTCAATTGTGCAAGCCTACTAGGAGTGTTCTACTAGAGCTAGCATAGCTATTTTGTAGGATAAAATACTTGTATAAATAGATAGGTTGATGTACTATAAATATTATCAAATATAGAGTCAAAAAATTTTCCTAACAGTGTGTATTTTCTCAGATCATAGTCTTTATTTTATACTTTTGAGACATTTTGATCATAGTTTTGTTCATATTTGAATGATTTTGAGTTTAAATTGAAATATTGTAACATAGTTGTAGTTTGATGTTTATTTGATAGATCTTTGAGTTGGTTTTAAGCTAAAAGTATTGAATTTTACAAGTGGGTGGTAAAAATGCAGCATTTTGCTGCCAGTTTTTATGCAGATAACAGACCTCATGAGGTCAATTTATTGCAAAAAAAAATTCTAGAATTTTTTTAAAAATGACAACATGAGGTCGGAAATTTACATTATATTTTTCAGAAATTCATATATATTTTGACCTACAAAAGTCGGTATTTATATCTATATTTGAAAATTTATCAGGAAACCGACCCCGTGAGGTTGGATATCTAAAAAATAAAAAATATATATGAAACCGATCTCTAGCCTCCAGAGGTCGATTTTTTAAAATATTAATAAAAAAATAAAAATATCCGACTCCCGATGGTCGAAAAAAATTTACCGTGAAAAGTCGGGATAGAAAAAAAAATATTAAAATTGGTTTTAACCAAATTTTCTGGCTTAAATATTGGACCGTCCTCAGACTTCTAGAGGTGGGTTTGGTTTTCTAACCAAGTTTTTTTTTAATTACGAGTTTAGGTTGGTTTTGTGTCAGTTTTTGAGAAAACAAACCTCCAAAGGTTGGAAATTTAGGTCGGTTTTGACCTTTTTTAGTAGTGGAAGAAACAACCACACTATTATATATTATTTTTGTAGGTAGGATTACTCCTACCAATCTAAACTAAAAACTTCACAAGGATTCTCTGCATTAACAATCTTTGAATCATCAAAAAACAATCTTTATATGAATTCTGGAGCAAGCTTGAAATTGTATCAATGTCAAGGTCCAACTTGAGAGGAGATGCTAGAGAGAACGTAGTAACCAATCCATATTAGTTTAGAATTTAATCATTGACATTGTTTAGGATTATTTATATTATTAGAATTACAATTGTTGAATCCTAATTAAATAGAAAGGCATGACTATATAATTAATGAAGCCTCTACCTCGCGTAAAGAGCATGAAGAGAAAATATCATAAGTTATATTTTTACTCTCAATATTATTTTATAATTTTCATAAGAGGAAATTTTGTTTTTTTACTACCGTTTGAAAAGGTGATCATTTTTTACAACAGTTATCGAACACACTATTGACCACGTGGATTGTAGTTATTGGGGTAGTTAACTATAAAATGAGCATTGAACAGGTCCAAAGGCCATCATTCGAAACAGAAAACAGGTCTGAATTGAAGCTTTTATACATCTTTCCACTATCTTGTTGTGTTTCTGTCAAAGTAATTCGATCCAAAGAAGATGCCAAGTGGGACGCTTGAAGTTTTTCTTGCAAATGCCAAAGGTCTTGAAGACCAAAATTGGCTCAGTATGATCTTCACAAACTCCATTTTCTAATTCCATTTATCATGATTTCTTAGGGGATATGACGATTCAATGCTGATATATTCACATTATCAAAAAATTGGAAGAGAAAACGAACATTTGTTCTCTTTTACTTGTAGCCACCTAAATGATACCAGATCTTGCTTTATGTGAAAAATAATGGCGTAATTTTGGTTTAGATCTTAATTTTATGCATGCATATATAAAGTCCGATATTATATATATTATTTCCTCCGCTTCAATTTGTTTGTATGGTTTTGACTTGACAATAAGTTTCATAAAATAAAGAAGACTGTTGAATCTTGTGATCTTAAATTAACAATATGTAAAATGTACCAAAATATTCTTTAACCTTGTGGTACCAAAACATATCATGTGAAAATCTAGAATTAAAAAGTTGGCAAAAAAAGAAAGAGACGTTCTTTATGAAAAGGATTAAAAAAAAAAGACAAACAGATCGAAACGGAGAATATATTATATATGCGCATCCAATGTATATAGTAAATTTCACCAACCAATGTCAAGTAGCAACTTCTGCTGTACTTTATTTATCATGTCCTTCACCGCAACATAAATTATTGGACTTTTTTCATTTTAATTATGTTAACACTAGGCATGTCCCCTCATTCATTATTTTTAATGTTACTAATCATTCATCTCTTAGTTTAATAAAATTTGATTAATTGGCTTCTCGAATTTCAACAGCTAGTATGAATCCTTATGTGGTCATCACCTGTCGGACTCAAGAGAAGGAAAGTGGTGTTGCATCAGGTATTTGTGATAAATTACTTCAACTAAACCTTGTTAGTGTAGTTTTAGTTTTTGTGAAGAGAAAAACATACTATTAATTTTCACCCTCCTGTAAAGTCAAAAATCAGAAGCAAAGTTCTTATATGCTAATGCTTTTTTTGTTTACCCTCATGTGTATCATCTATATCTACACGTATTCCCTACACTATTTAAGAAAAGTGCTTCCACGCATTCTACATTCTTGTTTGATTTGGTCTTGTATGATCAGTGGCCTTGGCAGTTTGAGATTCCATAATGCTGAGTTTCTTGTCTTCCAAATCCTATATACTAGTGCTGCAATTAATAGCTCTCTGCACCCTCTCCATTTTGTATTCCTTATTACTACCCTTCAGCTCTGTCATGAGCTGCACTCTCTTCCCAAGCCATGTGAGCACACCATTTAGGCATGCCTTCGAAAAGAGACTCAAATAACAAATGGTTTACAAACTTCCTTGCATCCCCACATATCACACACTTATCATCTTTGTTGATCCCTATACTAAATTGTCTTTGGTTTGGAGCCTTCCATAAATAGCTAGCCAGCAAATGAAGTTGTGCTTAGGCATATTCCCTCTACTCCATATCCGCCTTCTCCAGGGTCATATCTCCTTGTCACATATTCTCAATTATTATCCATTTACTTATTGTATATTTACGCGTAGGTGTCAACCAGTTATGATGTATGTAGCTATTAGCAAAATTTTCTCTAACGGTGCATATTTTCCTCCAATAACAGCAGCAACCATTGAATGTTTGTAGTGCCACCATTCTTGATCTTTAAAATAAACCTGATGAATCCACTTCACTCATAGATTATATGCTTTTTGGGCCACATGCATGCCAAACATATTTTGCTATAAATACTTCATCCCACTTGATGCATTCAGTGAGACCTAACCCGCCATCACTTTTCGGTCTGCATATCAGTTCCTTGGCCACTAAGGGTGACCTGGCGGTTGCGTACTTCATACTCCACGAGAAGTTTCTACAAATCGTTGTGATCCCCTTGAGCACATGTCTAGGCAGTAAAAACATGGAGGACCAGTAGCTATTTATGTGCAATAACACTGAATTTATCAATAGCACCCTGCCTGCATAGTATAGATTTCTTGATCCCTAACTTCTGACTCTAGCTGTTGGTTTATCAATTAGTATTTCACATCCACTTTGGACAACATTTTAGGAGGATAGATGCCCCTGTTTTATACCCTGTTAGCTCACAAATGTCTGTTATAAATTATCCCTCCATCTTTGTACAAAATATGTTTAATTTGGATGCATCTGTTGCTATCCCAGATGTATTGGAAAAGCTTTTGAACCCCCTGAGCATAAGCAAAACTGATTGGAAATCCCCCCTGGAAAACATGATAACATTATCTACAAAACACAAACGGGTTAATTTCAAAGTTTTGCACTGTGTATGAAATCCAAATCCCTTCTTGATGGTCACCTTCCTCATTATCCTGGATACATATTACAAACAATAAGGGTGAGATTGGGTCTCCGTGCCTCAACCCCTTTTTTTCCCTTTTGATGTCCCCCTACAAGCCACCATCAATTATCCCATATAATTCTTGTCCATTTTATCAACTGTGGTGGAAAGTTCAGGGCATGTAACATCTCCTTCACAATCTCCATTCAATTGAATCGTTTGCTTTCCTCAAATCTAGCTTAATTAGGCAACTCTTTGTAGTCTGCTTCCTGTTATATAATCTCATAAGGTCCTGGTAAATTAGTACATTTTGAGCAATAGTTCTTCCAACAACAAAAGCACTCTGACTAGAGAAGATAGTTGGTAAGACTTGCTTTAGTCTATTACACAGCTAAGTTGCTCGGACTCTCCCCCATGTCGAATCCTCCAAAAAAGCATTACTTTCGAAGGATCCGACATGCACCCGATGACTTTTTTGAAGAGTCGGAGCAACATAGTTACACAGTACTTTAGAGACTACCTTATAAATTGGGTTGCAATAGGGAATTGGTCTGACTATCAATGTGGTTTGTCATGTTCTATATCAATTATTATTTTGGTTGTTAATCCCATTTTATGAATATAACATAAAAAAAATTTACACTATATGAAAATTTTCTCTGACTAAATATCTCAATATTAAGTTGTTTTTTACAGGTGAAGGATCTGATCCTGAGTGGAATGAGACCTTTGTTTTCACAATCAGTAGTGATGTAGAAGAGATCACCCTCAAGATTATGGACAAAGATACTTTCAGTTCGGATGATTTTGTTGGAGAAGCAACGTTAATAATCTTTCTGATTCATTTCCCTAATATTATACTCTCTCCGTTTCAATTTGTTTGTCTGGTTTTGACTTGACACGACGTTTAAGAAAGTAAAGAAGACTTTTGAATCTCGTGTCTTAAACTAAAGATATGTTGAATGTACAAAAGAAAAATTAATCTTGTGGTTTTAAATATGTCATATGAAGAGTTGAAATTAAAGAGTTGTCAAAAAAGGAAATAAACAATCAAATGAAAATGGAGGGAGTATCAATCTCTTTTTTCATTCATGTTGTCTAATGGTAATCATTTTGCTCGATATTTTGTGCTTTTATTAATCAAAACAGAATTCCCTTACATGAAGTGTTGCGCGAAGGAGAGGTGCCAGAACGCGCTTACAATGTCGTCAAGGATGAAGAATATTGTGGAGAGATAAAACTTAGCCTCACCTTCACATCAGAGGTGAGATTATTACTCCCTTCGTTTCAATTTATTTGTCTTAGTTTAACTAAACACGAAATTTAAGAAACTAATGAAAACTTATGGATCTTATGATCTTGTTATTTGCAAAATAAAATTAGTTATATGTTACAATAGGTTAAAATACAATTATAGTGCATAAATTTTTTGCACTATCAATACATATAAGGAAATGATTTCTTGTATGGTTACTCAACTAATAGTTATTATTTCAAACCGTCCTTATTTTGTTGAAGAAAATTGGAATAAAAAAGAATGATGACTTTCTAAAATAATAATTATTAGTTGAGTGGAAAAAATGATTCTTCCTCCCTTGCAGTCGGGTTCTCATAGAGGAAGTGATGAAGAAGAATGCGGTGGACGTAGAAAGTCACTTAATGACTCAAGAGCATCTGATGAAGAAGAATATGGTGGACGTAGAAAGTCACGTGGTGGCTCAAGAGGATCTGATGAAGAAGAACTTGGTGGACGTAGAAAGTCACGTGATGGCTCCAGAGGATCTGATGAAGAAGAATATGGTGGACGTAGAAAATCACGTGATGAGTCCGGAGGATCTGATGAAGAAGTCTATGGTGGACGTAGACGATCAGGTGGTAAGCATAGAGGATGTGATGAAGACAACTATGGTGGATATAGAGAATCACGTGATGACTACTAATTCCGGGAGTTTGTGTTTATTTAGGAGGTCGTTTGGTTACCTCCATTGCTGGAAATAATCCTCTACTAAATTCTGCACTAGTTGTCCATTGTTTGATTGTTATTTTATGTTTGTACTAGTTTTTCTGGAGTCCGGAGCCTAAAGGACAACATTTTTTATTAAAAATTCCAAAAGGGTAACTGAAAAAGAGAAATAGACCAAAAGGGCAAAAGAAGCGTGAATGTGCTCACGCCTTAAGATAAAAATTAACGGCCGTCAGTTATGACTTACGTGGGAGGTCGTGAGTGGCTGCCCGCTTTATAAAGCGTGGACAGTCACACGCCTTCCTTGGCTTTCGATTACTTGACAAGACTTAGCATATAGTAGTAGTATTTTTAGATTACTATAGAAGACTTGGACATACCCTCCTACATTTTGTGCATTTATTAATTTTCTCATTTTGTGGCTCTAAACAGTAGAACAAATCTTCATTTGATTTTCTCACAATCAAGAATAATGCCATGTTCTTCAATCTTGTCATACTGGTGGCTCTCTTCTTAGTTAGTTTTGCACCAGCTTCTTGTGAAGTTGGTGCGGGTTGTGAAACAACCGATTTAACCGATAAATCGAATCGATAAAATTGTTATTGGTTTATTAGTATCGGATTGTTAAGTTAACAATTTTTAAACAAATTTATAAAAAAAAATATTGGGCTATATCGGTTCCGTTTAAATTTTAAGATATTTGTTAATGGTTAAATCAACAACTCAATAAGATTATATTAAAATTATATTTTTATCGCTAATTATATAATAGTGGCTTTAAATTTTAAATATATACCCTATTATTATTTTTTCGCATTTTATAGTTGTTGTCTTAGTGCTATGTTTTCTTTCTAAAGTTGTTGGCTTGGTGGAGTTCTACCCATCAGTGTAAACTATGAACTGGCCTTGTTTTTTTTTTTTGAAAGATTGCTACTGTTGCTACTGCATTCAAGTTTGCTACTTAACCAGAAAAAAATAAGTTTATTGTAGTAATAACGTATTTGAATTTGCTTATGCTTGTAGTTTGTGTAGAGTTTTATGTATGAAGATAGTGTACAAATATATATATATATATATATATATATATATATATAAACAGATGAAAATAAGAGAAAGAAAAAAAATAGGAGCATTTTCTTATTGGTTAAACTGAAAATCAAACTGTAAAGGACCAAAATTCGATTAATCAAAAACCGATAACGAATACTCCCTCCGTTCAAAATTACTTGTCACTTATTTCTTAATTGGATTTTTACTTTTACTTGTCATTTTTGACATATCAAGGAAGGACAACTTTTTTTTCCTGTATTACCCTTAGCATTAATAGTTTATTCCTCAAACTAATTTCAAGACACAATAGTAACCATTAATTAATAGGGGTACTATGGTAAAATAGTCATGTTAATAATTATTTTCTTAATGGATATATCAAGTCAAAAAGTGACAAGTAAAAGTGAACGAAGAGAGTATCTGTTATCGTGCCACATAGTGGAATTCGGGGTGCTTTGGCAATTATAAGACTAATATTTTGTAGACATGAAATATTAATGGAAGAGAATTGATTCATTCTGAGGGATTAAAAAAAGGAGGGAAGGCGTGTGGCTGTCCACGCTTTATAAAGCGGCCAGCCACTCACGACCTCCCACATAAGTCATAATTGACGGCCGTTAACTTTTATCTTAAAGCGTGAGCACCTCCACGCTTTTGTCCCTTTGGTCTATTTCTCTTTTTCAGTTACCCTTTTGGAATTTTTGATCAAAAAAGTTACCCTTTAGGCTCCGGAGTAGTTTTTCTGCATGTGCAAGTCATGTAGTATACGACTTCATAAAAATAATGTTGATATTATTAGAATAAAGTTTCAAGTAAATAATTAAACATAAAAGAATAAAATACAAATTTATGTTTGGCTAATATCATTTGAACCTGTAGATACATATAATAATCAAAGTTTAAGTCTATGGAGAAAGAGACGTTTCTTTAATAGTGTGATTTTCTACTTCGATCAATGTTATAGTTTGAAGTTGTATACAATCATACTCTATCACAATAACACTATTCAAATCGAATAGTTGTTCAAGTTTTTCAAGGTAGTCCATGAAGGTTATTTTACTGTACTTCCCAAAAGATTTTTTCTTCACGCTCTTCTTTCTCTTCCAACATGACCCTTAAGCCCTAATTTTTCTATGTCTACGACAGTCGATGGCTGGTCAACCCCTATCAATTACATACTCTGATTTTCCTCCATTAGGCACTATGGTTTCAAACATCACTAGAAAAAACAAAGAGTTTTGCAATACAACAGACGAGAAATATGTGGACAAATTCAAACCATCTTTTTCAGTAAAGAATGAAAATGAGTCAATTCCATTTAAGAAAGCAAAATTTATTGATGGCACTTCTTGAACACGATGGACAACAGATGAAGTGGATCGAATGAATAAATTGAACAAATTGCAACACGCAATTTTTGACAAATTTTCTTATGCATGGTTGGCCAGAACTTGAAGTAATCCGACAAAAACTCCCATCACAATCTGGCATGAAAGGAGATTGGTCTATTGGCTTATTTGGCAATCAACATATCCTCATTAGGTTATTATTGATGAAAGATTTTGTCAATCTCATTTCAAAAGGGGCTTTCTATATCACGTGTAAATAGGGGTACTCATATCTTATGAGGATCCTAATTTACGATGTTCAATTCAAAGTTGAGGAGGAAACCACCAAGGCTACGACGTTGATCTCCTTTCCTAATCTAATGCCTATATATTTTGTAAAGGAGCCCCTTTTCTCTCTAGCGTCAAAAGTAGGTAAATCCTTACAACTTGACCTGGCAACAATCAACAAAACCACAAAAAGTTTTGCTAGGGTTAAAGTTTTGGTGAATCTCATGGCTGACTTGCCACAGTCTGTTATCATGGACATAGAAGAGGGAGAATGGGAGAAACTAGGGAGGAAATAGTGAACATCAAGTACGACTATCTACCCAAGTACTGCATGAAATGTAAAATTCAGGGACATAACATAAAGGAGTGTAGAATCCTAAATCCAGAATTACAACAAAAAAAAAAAAGAAAAACAAAAATGACGAGGAAATTGTAGTTGAGCCTAGTGAAATCCCAATCAGACATAGACCATTCCAGAACGGCAAGGAAAGAATTCTTTCAAGCGGCAAGGTAGTTGGGGATCTAGGCAATTGGAAGGCAAGACCTCAAAGAAATGAACAAATTCCTATTAACGAGGAAGACAGTTCGAGTCAAGAAGTAATAGTTGGCAATAACTTTGATGCCCTTATGCATGAAGAGGATACCAAAGCAATAAAGGATGAAAAACAAAAAAATAATGGAGTTAATAACAATGCAAGTGGAGAAAAGGAGGGCATAATAAGTAAGCAACCAAGAAATGAAATTTAGCAAAGTGATAAAAAGGTTCAAATAGAGCACAACAAGAATTTACTAGCAATAGGTTACACAATAGAGACAGTGAATGCAAGCCGTACAAGGGAGTTTATTTCTCCCCCGAAGGAGTCCTTAAACCATTCCAAACATCAGGGGGAAAAACTAAGCAATGAGGTGACTAAAACCAGCTCTTGGGGTGAAAGAGTAGAAGAAGGAGAACTGGTTGATCTACAAGAAATAGGTCACACAATAGAGGCAGTTAATGCAAGCCCTACAAGGGAGTTTATTCTCCCCTGAAGGAGTCCTTAAACAAGTACAAATAGCAGGGAAGAGAATTAAGTAACAAGGTGACTAAAACCAGCTCTCGAGGTGAAAAAGTAGAAGAATAGGTAGAAGAAGGAGAACTGCTTGATCTGAGTAGGGAGCCTGGGGGAAATTTTGCAAGATAAGGTGGAAATATGTAAAGAGGAAGAAGATACAAAGGATAATAACATTGCTATTTGTTGGTGACTAGAGTTAGGACTCTACCATGCAGACTTGTATTACACTTAGGAGACTATGTGATATGGTGTATATGATAAGCAGTGGGAGTGTATTACACTTAGGTTTATGAAACTGTACTAGGAGTTAACTTATGTAGTATAACTCTATTAGAACTCTACAGTTGTACACAAAGCACAACCTATATAATGAGGCATTGTGCAGCAGTTGTAGACACAAATTGCATCAATAATGTTGAGTTTTCTTTTTTATTTTGTGCCTTATTTTCTACATGGTATCAGAGCTCTAAATATAAGCAAGAAACTGCGCAATTAATCCCACCAAAATTCTCACAACAATGGCCTCACACACCTATATGTCACTATCAACTTCCTCACTACATCACCTTATTGTTGCCTATCCAATCAAGCTTAAGCCTACTAATTAATTGATATGGAGAACTCAGATCATGCAACTCATGCAAGTTCTGAAAGTAACTGACTTGATCAAAGAAGCAAAACTAATTGCTGAGACTTCAACTACCACAGAAGGGAAGGACAAAGTTGTTGAAGGGAAGGAGGCTGCAGATTTTGGTAGTGTTTGGGAAGAGAAGGATATGCTATTGAGAACATGGATCTCAGGTACCATGACTGAAGAGAGCAGGTATCTCATTGTGGGTTGTTCTACAGTCAAAGAGATGTGAGAATGCTTGAAAGAAGCATATCTTCAAGCAACTAAGGACAAGAAATTTCAACTAAAACAACAATTTTAGAACTTCAAGTTAGGATCCAGAAAACTTGATGAGCATATGAAAGAGTTCAAAGGTGTATGTGATGGCCTTGCAGCCATTCACAAACTTATTGATGAGGATACCAAAGTAATCAACTTTGCTAGAGGTTTAGGCCCTAAATATAGGATCTTCAGGACTGTTATGCTTGGAAAGGCACTATATCCCACACTCACTCAGTTTGTCAATGCATTGAGAGGCTTTGACATGAGGGAAGATGATGAGAAGGTGCCATGGGAGAATCTAACATGGCCTTCTCTGCACAAAGGGGCAGAGGCAGAGGTAGAGGCAACTACAACCAAAATAAAGGTAACAACAACAACTACAACTTAAGGGGGGAGGTTTCAAGCCTGCTGGATAAGGAAACTACACTAAAAATAGCCAAAATATGCAGGTCTCAAACCAAACTAAAGACAAAGACTCATCATCTAGTGCTTATCAAATCTGTGGTAGGAATAACCACACTGAACTAAAATATTTCTATAGGTGAAACTACTCATATTAGGCTGCAGAAGAACTTCCACAAGCCTTAGCAGCAGTCAACTTTCAAGGCACAACAACTGAGGACAACACAATGTATGTGGACTCTGGAGCAACCAATCACCTGACCAATAACATAGGTAATCTATCTGATCTTAAAACTTACAAAGGAACTGATAAGATTATTGTTGGCAATGGATCACATTTAAACATTACACACATTGGAAATATAACAAAGTCAGGTTTTAAGGTTACAGAGATACTTGTAGTTCCTGAAATAAGTAAGAACTTATTGTATGTTAGCAAGCTTGCAAAAGACAATTGTTGTACTCTTGAGTTTGATAAATTTGATTTTGTTGTTAAGGAAAATAAGTCAGGGAAACAAATTGTCAAGGGAACTAGGAAAGAAGGACTTTATGCACTGGAAGATAAAAACATCTATGCCTTGACAGCAACCCCAGACTGGAGGAAGACAGATTGTATTTGGCATGCTAGATTTGGTCATCCTAGTTTGAAGTCCTTACAGTTTTTGAGTAGAAATAAGCATATAGATATTAAGAGTTGGAATAAATTGCCTACTATTTGTACTAGCTGTCAGTTAAGAAAAAGTTGTAAGCTCCCTTTTGCATTGAGAAATAAAATTGAAAAGGAACCATTACTCAAGATTCATTGTGATCTTTGAGGTCCAGTCCCTGTTGAATCATCCCAACTCAGGAAGTACTATGTTTTATTTGTGGATGATAACACAAGATATACCTGGTTATATACAATAAGAAAGAAGTGTGAGTTCTATGTGACTTTCCTTAAGTTTCAAAAATGGGTTAAAAAATAATTTTCAAAGCCAATTAAGATCTTTCAGTGTGATAGAGGTGGTGAGTTCATCAGTAATGAATTCATTAAACATTTGGAAAATTGTGGAATCATTAGACAAGTATCATGTCCCAATACTCCTGAACAAAATGGTATCTCTGAGAGAAAACATAGGCATATAGTATAAACAGGTTTAACTCTACTCTTTCATGCAAAAAAGCCTATGTTTCTGTGGGTGGAAACCTTTCTCATCGCAGTCTTCTTGATAAATAGACTGCCATCCTTAGTCCTAAAGAATGAGATACCTTTTGTTAAATTTCATGGAGCATCGCCAGACTACAATAGCTTGAAAGTATTTGGATGTAGGTGTTATCCACATCTTAAGGGACAGACAAAGTTTGAACCTAAAACTTACCCATGTGTGTTTATTGGATACAGTAGTCTACACAAAGGCTACAGGTGCTATCAACCATCTACTAAGAGGGTCTTTATATCAAGACATGTGATCTTTGATGAGAACATGCTTCCCTATGTTCAGCCAGAACAATCTACTCCAAATACTTCTACTCACCTAGCTACTTTTCTTGAGCTTTTCTCCAATGTGCGGGATGTGCCTCAAGCAAGGAGTGGTGCCATTTTGGGGGAAGTGTTGAACACCAACACCACCCCAGAAGCCTCTTAAACTATTCCCAATATTGATGATCATACTAATGGTGCACTATCAGAAAACGGTGGCCAAGATCTGCCAGAAAGTAGTTCAGATGGTGAAAATGATAACTCTGTTGATGATCACACCCCTGTTGATGATAAAATAACGAAACCTAATCAAACTTCAGTGTCCAATCCATAAGGCATACATTCAGAAGTTGATTTTTCAGGTTGGTTCAACAAAGAGGAGCCCACTCAAAATCTTGAGTCCTCTATCAGCACAAATGAGACTGTAGAACTAGAAGTTTCTGAGAATGCATCAAGGCATCACATGATGACTAGATTGAAGACAAAGAATTTCACTCACATAGCTCTAATAGCAACTGAGAAGGTGACAGCTACTGAGCCAAAAACTGTAGATCAAGCACTTAGGATCCCACATTGGTATGAATTCATGAAAGAGAAAGTTGATGCCTTGCATAGAAATCAAACATGGACACATGTACCTAGAAGAAAAGAAATGAATTTTGTTTTATCAAGATGGGTGTTTAAGACCAAGTTAAAGTCAGATGTCTCTATAGACAGAGATAAATCCAGGTTGGTTGTCAAAGGCTATTCTCAGCTTGAAGGAGTTGACTTTGAAGAAACATTCAGTCCTGTAGTAAAAGCAACAACTATAAGGGTGGTATTATCAGTAGTTGTTAGTCTACATTGGCCCATTAGACAACTTGATGTCAAAAATGCATTTTTGCATGGACATTTGTAGAAGGAAATTTACATGGCACAACCACTAGACTTTGTTGATCCTCAGTTCCCAAGTCATGTATGTTCCCTGAAGAAGGCACTATATAGTCTTAAACAAGCTCCTAGAGCTTGGTTTGACAGGTTCATCCTATTTCTGTTGCATCTTGGCTTCAAATGCAGTAGAGCAGACCCATTTCTATTTTTCCTACACTCCAAGAGAGGTATTGGTCTCCTTCTACTCTATGTGGATGACATTTTGATCACAGGTAGCTCCCTTACTCATATTCAGGACATAGTTACAATACTTGGGAAGGAGTTTGCAATGAAAGATCTTGGCCCTCTACACTTTTTCCTTGGAATTGAGGTTGTATACTTTGATGGAGGCATTCATATAAATCAAAGCAAATACGCCAGTGAACTCCTCAAAAAAAATATTGCTATGGCTAGAGTTGTTACCGTACCATTGGCACAAAAGCATGGATTGCAGGAAGCTCAAGGCAGTCCTGTAAATGCTTCAGTCTATAGAAGTATTGTAGGCAGTCTTCAGTACCTCACATTGGCCAGGCCTGATATAGCTCATGTTGTAAACCTTATGAGCCAGTTCATGCAGTCTCCAAACATTGAACACTTGCAGGCTGTAAAAAGAATTATCAGGTATGTGAGAGGGACAGTGCATCTTAGACTTAGGTTGATTGCAAAGTCACCTCTGAGGCTGTATGGATACTCTGATGCAAATTGGAGTGGTTGTACAATAACAAGGAGATCAATTACAGGATATACAATATGGCTAGGTGCTAACAGCATTTCATGGACTTCTAAAAAGCAACATACAGTTGTCAGGTTAAGTGCAGAAGTTGAATATAGAGCATTGGCTTCAACTGCAGCTGAAATCACATGGATCACCTATATACTCAAAGATATTGGTGTCACTCTAACAACAGCTCCAATACTATTTTGTGATAATCTCAGTGTCCTGTATATGACAGTGAATCCAGTGCTACATTCCAGAACCAAACATGTGGAGATGGACTATAATTTTGTCAGAGAAAAGGTGGCCAGGGGACAGCTCGTCACACACTTTGTTCGATCACAAGACCAGCTTGCTGACATACACACCAAAGCACTTACCAAATAACAGTTCACAAGCTTTCAAATCAATCTAGGAGTGGATGATCCTCCCCACACTAGCTTGAGGGGAAGCGTTGGAGACTAGAGTTAGGACTCTACCATGCAGACTTGTATTACACTTGGGAGACTATGTGATCTTGTATTACACTTAGGAGACTATGTGATCTGGTGTATACTATAAGCAGTAGGAGTGTATTACACTTAGGTTGATGTAATTATACTAGGAGTTAACTTATATAGTATAACTCTATTAGAACTCTACAGTTGTACACAAAGTACAACCTATATAATGAGGCATTGTGCAATAGTTATAAACACAAATTGCATCAATAATATTGAGCTTTCTTTTCAATTATGTGCCTTGTTTTTTACACTAGTGTGATAAGAATTAAAGGAAGAGAAGAGAAGAGAACCATGCCCAATCAGGAACAAGCAACATAGATAGATAAAGGGATGCAGAACTTAGCTTTTGCAGACTCAGGGGGTTTAGATGCAGCAGGAAGAGGGCCTTTAAATCAACAATTAATAATAATGGAGGAACCAACAACTTTAGCTATCATTGGTGATCAAGAATTCTCACCTATCAAGACTCTGCACAACTTAGTGACACACACAATGCCTCTTTCCAGTGTCAAATGTGAGTAATCTGAAGGAAAAAGGACTGACCTAAAAGATATCATTGATCAAAATAGGAAAAATATTGAGAAGCAAGCTGACATATTATGAAGATATTTGGGAAGGAAATAATGGGTCGCAATAAGTTAGTAGAGTTCTTACAAAGAGTTTTGCTAGAGGAAAATTAAATGATGATGAAAGCAATAATTTGGAACATTAAATCAGTCAGGACATAATAGGCCTTTCACAAGCTATAAATGTTACACAGGCATCATCAATATTTTTTAATTGCTTTACTAGAACCTTTCAAGCAAACTAGATAGATAGAGAAGTATAGAAGAAGACTAGGAATAAGACAATTTGGTGCAAATTGTTCTGAAAAAATCTAGTTCTTCATCAAAGATAAGGTAGCAGTGGAAACAATGAAGGATACTCCTCAACAAATTACATTTAAGCTTTTTTCACAGGAAAAGGAGACATGCATAATTAATTTTTCCATTACTAATCCATGAATAAATAATTCTACATAATTTATCTTTGATTTAATTAATGATGCTCAAAGAATTTATTTAAACTTTTCTGCAAGCATAAGTGTTACGATCCAAAACTCGATCATGATGACACCTATCATACCCTTCGCGTTCGATAAGCTGACCTAATACTCAACAATAAAGGAGAGAGTATAAATACATGAAGGAGATAATAATGATAAATAATTATGTCTCAATAGAATACAAAATCATCCTAAGAACTAGAAGTCATCATGTACAAACCTCTAAGAGTAGTGTCGATACAATAACAGTCCAAGTATCTTAAATGCAAAAATAATTTGGAAAGTAAAGATAGATGAGATCTGGTAGATGTTGGAGTTAAATCAACTGCTAGCTCTAATCTCAAAGATAGACTATGCACAACACCAATTAATATCCAAGGAGAACTGGATCAGTACTTACAGAAATAAACAAGCGTGAGTATGAAATCATGTGTTACTTAATAGCATCTTCGATCGAACCTAATTGAAAGTTATAGTGAGAACCACCTAATATACTATTAACTGATATGATTCGTATAAACCTGCAATCAGAAAGGTCACACCTAGTCTAACAGCCAATAACAACATCAAATGCAACATTTAATATTCAAATAATCAGTGGTTCACAATAATTCAAGACAATGACATAAGTATTCAATGTCACAGTCAACTAATCACATGCCACACCAAGGCAATATAATCAAAAGGATATGATGAGAAAGGTGCATGCCATACGACCAAATAAGGATGATGCTACTAATGAGTATGGCACATGCTTGTCCTACCGGTATACATGGGCTTCTCTTTATGGCTAGCTGAGACCCATAGAGGACTCGCGAGGTCGATATACCCCCTACAGATCTTACCTCTTTAGTCTCTCGGAGGAACTCAACCCGGATCCTGCCTTAAAGCCATCAAAAATTAATATAAGAGAAAGTAATGTGTCTCAAAATCTTCGGATCCTGTCCGAAGGCCATCGGAGAAACTCAACCTGGATCTTGCCCTAATATCATATAAAATATAATAAAATATTTCATACACCGGAGAATAATTAGCATAATGTCTAAATATAAGTATGCTCTCAAACCAATACTCTTTCAAGATACATAGAAATTATATGTCTTTCATGTCGAGCGAATCATATTATCAAATCACAACTAGTCACATGCTACCACACTCTCAGCGCACATATATATATATATATATATATATATATATATATATATATAGCAACCATAATCAATGAGACAATAAATATCTGACTATGTTCTACCATAACACATAGACTAGCTCTAAAGAATCAATCCAGTCAAACAAATTTATTTCTTCAATTTTTACAATCATATAAACTCTCTTTTTATACCTTAAATAACCAAATTCTCAATTTTATTTTACCAAATATTCTATGCACTGACTCAAGCTCTCAAAGTATGAGTACAATTATCAACTAGCGTGCTCAACAAGTCAATTTCAATTATATTTCACAAACCATGCTAGCACATAGAGGAAATAGTCCAAACAAGACCGTTGATTAGCTTTAACCCTTTAGGTAACATTGGTACACGGATAGATGCTTATCACCTCACCTATACGAGGACTCTCATATCCCCATTGCACCCCATACAAATAACTAGTACATAATCACTTTGAAAAGGAGTCTAGAAAAGTCCCAATTTTCCTTAAGAGAAGACCCGCAAAATCAAATTGAAGTTTTTCCCTTTCAAATCACCTTTGAACGAGCCTAATCTAGATAAATACGAATTCTACATGAGAATGTGAAATTAAAGACACTCATAATGTTATACTTCTAATTTGTGTCCAAAACATCAACCCAAAAGTCAATCCCAAGCCCACAAGTGCAAAACTGGAATTTTATTAGAAAATTAATTTACCCATAACTTAAAGAATTTAAATCTGAAATTTTATCAAACAGAATTAAAATCGACCTTGAAATCATCAATTTATCAAACTTTAATTTTACCAAGAAAATTCTAAATTTTCAAGTTAAAAAATCAAGATTTGAAGGTAAAATCATGAAATAATCATGGAGAATTGATAAAATGTTGGTTTAGAAACTTACCCAATGTTGAAATATCAAAAATCCCCTTTAGAATCTCTCAAAATTGTGTTTCAAAGTTTCAAAAATGAAGTTATAGGGTTTTGACTCAAAAATAAAAAATAAATTATGTTCAGGTGTCATTTGTTCTTCCTGAACGCAATGGACCTCCGTGAATGCGAAGCTGAACTGGACCAGACCTTCGCGATCGTGAGCCACTAATCGCGAACGTGTAGAGCAAATGCTGACCCAGACCTGGACGCATCCCTTCGCGAACATGACTGCCTTGTCGAAAATCCAAAGGCTGACCTAGCTATTCATCGCGATCGCGGTTCCTCTTCGTGAACGCGAAGAAGGCACCAGATAGCGGCTGACAACAATTGGTTCAAACCCAAAAACTTCCCGACGAAATATAATTCAACTATGCTACTAGATTAAAATTAATATTTTAAACTCAATAAAATTGTTAAATTCGCCAACAGAGATTGTTATTAATAAAATATTGATTGAAGTTAACTTTAGGCCTTAACTTTTCAATGTCTGGTCTAAATACTCAAAATCACACCAAAAGCCTCAGAATCCGAATCAATTATGCTACTAATAAAAAATGATGTTTCAGAGCTGATGGGACTGACAAAATTCTCATACGATGCTTAAATCTTCAAATGTTGAACAAAGTTAACTCTACCAACTTCAAAACCTTTCAAAATGAAAAACTTGCATAAAACATAACCAAATGCCTTGGGAACCATGTCATCCACTTTTGCAGACTACAAACACCAAAATATAACTAGAGTGAGGGGTAAAATAGTTAAAATAAACAAAAGGCCAAATTTTACTATACAGGTTATTACATTATTCACCACTAAAATACACGTTCGTTCTTGAAAGTAAGAGTAAGGAAGGTACCAAGATTATCGAGTAACTGTAAATACCCATAGAAAACCTCATACAAACACTTTCACATAAAGTTACACCGGTAGTACCACTTGTTCACCCTAGTTGTCAAAATCCTCTCTTATTTGAAGCTCTTAAGACTGCATCTCTAGTATCCAAAATCAAAACTTCTCCAAATCTGATCTCCATATGTTTGAACTGTCTCCGAACACAATAACTGAGTTGATTGTAGTCATAGTTCTGAACATACTCGATTTACCAGAATCCATCATAGACATCATAAATCGATAATTGCATCCAAATCTAGTGCAATGTATATACCAATAAAATACCATGACCTTACCAATTCTCCATTCACACTTTCAGAACCATTATCAATACCAAATCTTTAGGACACACTTTTCCACTCTCCACAACTCTGAATTATGACTTTTCTTTTACCCGAAAAAGAGCCTCTGTTTGATTCAAGCCCACTCTAACTATTTTCTGTCAGAATTGGAGGAGGAGGAGGAGGAAGAAGAAGTGGAAGGAAGAAGAAGAGAATGAGGATTAAAATAAGTGCTAATAAGTTGTTTCTTTAGTGAAATGACTAAAATATTCTTAATTTTGTTGTAATTTCAAAGTACTTTTATATAGGAATAAAATTAGCGATTGATATTAAACGAATAGGAAGTTAGAAATTTGTTTTCAAAAATATATTTTGAGAATTAGAAAAAATATTTAAAATATTGGTCAAAATAAAAGCACTTATAAGCTGAAAATTTATTAGTAGACGTGACTAACCTATAGCTTTTAGCTCTTTGAATGTTTATCAAATGTATAGATTCCAGTCGATACTCTTTCGATTTTTCTTATTCTTAATTATATATTTATAAGAATTAAAATCAATTATTTTTATATTATTTAATTTCTTGAATAAAAATATAGAGAGAGACTTTTTGTGAAAAAATATGTTTCATTCTTTGGATATATAATAGTATGTCCATTACCCTTAAATCAAATACTCTTTTTATAAAATTTATGTAACAAATATAAATATGCATTCTAATAATGTTATAATTACATATAAAACAATTTCATCATCCACAATTATTATACTCTTTAACTCACTACCAAATTATAAAAATACTTTAAAAAAATTAAATATCTTTAGTAAAAATAAGAAAGGAAATAGAAAGATTATGGCCTGTTTTGCAAACTTTTAAAGTCAATTTATTTTAAAAAGTATTTTTTAAAAATATACTTTTAATGATAAGTAATTTGTGTTTGAATAATAGTCTCTTTGATCAAGCTTTTGGGAGGTCGAAAGTATTTATCTTTTTCTTTCAAAAAATGCTCTCTTATTAAAGTGAAATATTTGGTTAAACTTTTGAAAGAAAATAAGTGCTTTTGAGGGGAGGGGGTTAGCAAAAGTTATTTTTCAGAAGTTAAAAGAAATAGATTTTCCTCAAAAAAACTTTTTTGAAACGCAGTTTTGAGAAAAATATACTTAGAAGCACTTTTAAAAGTTTGATAAGATACTATTGTTGTGCAAAAGTATTTTTTAAATTTATTAGTTAAGCACAAACCATTTCTAACTAAATTCAAAAGTACTTTTCAAAATAAGCTGATTTTAGAAGTTTGGCCAAACAGACTATAAAACACTTTATTTGGTGTGAGAGCAAAGTCCCACATTGGTAGCTGAAAGAATTGGGAAGCTACATATAAGGTGTAGGATCTCTTAATAGTGTGAGGCTTTTTAGGAAAAATCGTGCGGGCTTGACCCAAAGCAGACAACATCATACCATGTAAGAGTATATTGGGCTAGTTAAGCCCAACAATTGGTATCAGAGCTCAGGTTCAACAAGATGAGTATGGACATGTGGCAGAGTGATGGGTGTGGGGCTTAGTTTCTCCCTTATGAGCTTGGAGATGCACACACAAGAAAAAGCTAGTTGCGGACTTTGGTTGCCATGAAATACTCAATGTGGGTAGCACACAGTGAATCTTGGTGACCTGTGGATCGTGTTGATGGACCATATGAAACTTAGTTCGAGGGAGAAATTATTGAGTGTGCGAACAAAAGACCCATATTGGTAGCTGAAAGGATCGAGAAGCTACATATAAGGTGTAGGATCTCTTAATGGCGTGAGACCTTTTAGGAAAACTCATGCGGACTTGGCCCAAAGCGAACAATATCACACTATATGTAAGAGTATCTTGGAGCTAGTTAAGCCCAACACACTTTTTAAAATTTGGTCAAAACACTAATTACTGATCAAAAATATTTTTTAAATTGATTGGGTCAAACACAATTTCTTCTCGTCAAATCAAAAGTATTTATTTAAAATAATTTTTAAAATAAGCTGATTTTAGAAGTTTGACCAAAGAGGCTATAATTAATTTTTAAAAGCACTTTGGAATAACAATTAATATTTGATCAAACTTTTAAAGTGCTTCTAGATGATTTTAGAAGCTTGACCAAAGAGACTATAATTGATTTTTAAAAAAACTTTGGAACAATAATTAATATTTGACCAAACTTTAAAAGTGCTTCTAGATGTACTTTCCTCGTGAGTGCTTTTCAAAAAAATACTTTCACGAAAAATTTACTTTTTAGCTTTTGAAAAATAGATTTTGTTACTCCATAAAATACTTATTTTCTCCAAAAAAAGTTTGGTCAATTAAACACTTCAATTTTTTAAAAGATAAGTATTTTTAAAGAAAAATAAGTACTTTTGGTCTTTCAAAAATTTGGTCAAACAAGCTATAAAGAGAAAACTATTCGATAAATATCTATTGACACTCTCATTCTTAATTATAAATTTATAATCAATCATATAATTAAAAACCAAATAATTATATATGATTTGATTATCCTAATAAAAGAAAAAAAAAAAGGAAGATAGAGAAGTATTTTTCGTGAAAATTTGTGTATGATTCTTTGAGCGTACAATAGTGCCCTTTATCAAGCACTTCGTCTATAAAATTTATGTACCAAAATATGAAAATGAGTCTTATAAACAGTGTAATTAGATATAAAGTATATCCTAATATCTATAACTATTATACTCTTTAACTCAACCTCAAATTCTAAAAATACTTTTGATATACTTAAAAATTGTGCGTTGGTATACATAATTTAATGCTATTTATATTTTTTAAAAGCTTTATATTTATTGATATAGGGTGCATGCATAACGCATACCCTAAACTAGTTATGTCATTGTATAAATCAATAAATTTTAAAAAATTATCCGCTTTTAAGTATCATATTGAGCCGTTTCAATTTGTTTGTCTTACTTTCCTTTAGGCCGTTTAAAAAGAATGCATATTTATTTTTTTATTTATAATTCTTTAATTTTAACTTTCCACGTGACATGTTTAAGACCACAAGAAAAAATATTTTGATACATAGTATATATCTTTAATTAGTTTAAGATCAATAATTCAAAAATCTTATTTATTTTCTTAAATTTCTTGCCAAGTCAAAATCAGATAAACAAATTAAAACGGAGGGAGTAATTCACTATCGTTGTAGAAATCTATAAGTTTTAAATTTTAAATTCGTTTTAATTTGTTTGTTAGGTTTGATTTGACAAAGAGTTTAAAAAAATGAATAAGATTTTTGAATCTTATGACTTTAAACAAAATATATGTTGAAAGTATCAAACTTTTCTTTAATTAATCTTATGTTCTTACGCGTTTTATGTGAAAAATTAAAATAAAAAATTGACACAAAAGAAAAAAATGTTTTAAAAACAAACTAAAAAAGTTAAAACAAACAAACTCAAACAATGACCAACACACGTGAAGGTCTAAACAATATCACATGAGTAATATAGGACCCGTTTGGTCATAAAAATAAAAAAAATATTCACTTTAAAGTTGAAAATAGAGTTGGAGTTGTATTTAATCATAATATTTTCAAAAATATTTTAGACTACTGAGTTGCTGTGGTATTTAAAAATAAAGAGAGAAGAAAAATTGAATCCAAAAAGAGTGAATACACCTCAAGAGGTTTTTTTTCAAAAAATCAAAAATTATGAAAACATATTCCGAAATATGTTTTTGATTTTAATGACCAAACAAGTATTCTGGAATAAAGTAAAAACGTATTCCAGAATATTATAAATAATATTTATGGCTAAACGTCTACATAGTCTACGGAAAGACTACTAAAAAGATGTTTGAATTGACTTTTAAAAAGTAGCTTAAAAGCTAAAAGTCAAAAGTTGATATTTTCAACTTTTGACTTTTAACTTATTTTTATACTTTTTTTGCATAAAAATAATTTCTTAAAAGCACTTTTTAATTTTGCCAAATATCACTAAAATTTAAAAAATATTTAAAAGATAAAAATACCTAAAAATAAGTTAATTCAAACACACTATAACACATGCAGAAGCATAGTCTTCTCCATTTTCTCAGACTGTGTAGTAACACTGGTCTGGAGACTGGAGTGAGTGTTTGTGTGTGAAGTGATGGAAATGACAAGAGAGAAGGAGGTTGGGGAAGAGGGTGTGAAAGAGGGAGCTATTAATGGATGATTGATGGAATGATGGGATATATGTCCCACGTGGGACTCGCACGTGAGGGTGTAGAAACATACAGTGGTTTGATTGAAGAAGTTTTTCAGAAAAAAAGAGAAGAAATGCTCCCTCGTTTCTAAAAATATTTGTCATCTTTATTAAAAATAGTTATTCCATAATATTCTCTTCGAATTATTTTATTTGTCATCCTTATTAAAAATAGATATTTTATAATACTCTCTTCGGACTATCTTATTTGTCATCCTTATTAAAAATAAATAGTACATAATACTTGTCATTTTAAAAATCAAGACATAATTAGTTATGTGTTTTCATCTTTACCCTTAGTCATAAATATAGAAAAATGTTAATATGATGCAAAATAAAGAGGTATTAAATTAGGAGGAGTAATAAACAAGAATAATTTAGTCAAATTATCCTCTATTTAATGTTTTTCTTAAGAAGCGTGTAAATAAAAAATATGACAAGTAAATTAATCCAGAAGGAATACTTGTTATTTTACAAAATTAAGAGATACTTCCTCTGTCTCATATTAGTTGGTCACTATACTAAAAATAGTTATTTCATGCATATTAGTTGGATACCTTACTAAATCAAGAAAACATTAAAAAAAAATTTCATATTATCCTTTAATTAATTCTTTTTGAAAATGTTCATACTTGTTTGTAAAGTCCAAAGAAGTTTCTTAAGAGGTGAATTAGTAAAACTAACTTCTTATTTATGATTTTTTAACATGCGTTTAAAAGAAAAGTGGTCAACTAATATGGGACGGAAGGAGTAAGTAATTATTTGTTTCCACCTCTTGATCATAAATATGAAGAGATATTAATATGGTACAAAATTGAAAAATATTAAATATAGAAGAATACTAAATGTTAAATTATCCTCCGGTTAATGTTTTTCTTAAAAAATATATAAATAAAAAATATGACAAGTATTTAAAAATAGAGAGATCGAGAAAGTAGGAGCTAGCTATTACTCTCCCGTGTCCACTCCACCGCATGAATGTTTGCTTCACGCAAACTGCTGCTTGTTTCCCTCTCTGTTGCCTTGGCTTAAAAGTTTACACCAATATGCACCCCTATTTAGTAAAGAAGATTTAAAAATGAGTGTAGTTTTTTTTTATTCAGTCGACGTTCAGTGTTTGATTGGAATCAATTAATTCGGATTTATATTGCTTAAGACCTATTAAAAGGCAAGTGTTCAGGCTAAAATTATTGTTTTTTCCACTTTAGTTTATGTGATACCAATTTGACTTTGACATATTAAAAAAGATAATATTTGAAATTTATTGTCTAAAATATTACTATCATTTTATGTGGCTATATATTATATCATTAATGTAAAAGGAAATTTTTAAGGTTAAGTGTTTTTAATTATTGAAAGGTGACATTCTTTCTGAATTGGACTAAAAAAAAGTGTCACATAAATTGAGACAGAAAAAATATTAATTTATTATTAAAATGGTTACTCTTTCGGCTTTTCTCGCCAATTATTGTGACAATTTTTTATTTTTATTTTAGATTTAAGCTAGATAAACTTTATCAATATTTTAAAATGTATTATTTATTGTCATTAGAAAAATTGTATTTTATAGTACATTTTCTATAGTTTTTAAATATTAGTTTTAATATATTGAGTTAATTCAATCTAATTTTAATTTTGAAATTTAGTCAAATCAATATTTTGTAAGTAAAATATTTTATATAAATTGAGATAGAGAAAATATTATAATTTTTATATGAATATTTAATTATTTGTTATTATAAGTCAATTTAACCAAAAAAATATATGAAATTTCTTATACTATTCGTGCTACTGAAATTAAACACTTTAAATATGGTTGAAGAAAGTCTCTTGCTTGGTCTATCAACTTACGCACTACCAAAAGTTTCCGCAATATTCAATTAAAAAAAAATTTAGTGGAATTGGCTAATCTAATAGACTAATACTAGTAGTTACTTTTCATATTTTTGATTTACACGTCCCTTAAAAAAATATTAACTAGAGTATAATTTGATTAAATTATCTTTATTTATTATTCTTCAATATTCAATACTTTTTTTTTACATTACATTAATATCTATTCATATTTATGATTAAAGGTGAAGATGAAAACAAATAATTAATTACATCTTATTTTTTAAATGTTCATTCTTACTCTCTACTCTTCTTTAATAAATACCCATCTCTCTCCAAATCTTTATCTCTTTTTTTCTTCTAGCTTCTTCTTCCATTTTGCCAAGACCCCACAAAGCTCAAAAACCCTCTTAGGCAGTTGAAATACACAAGAACAAATATATATATATATATATATATATATATATATAAAGTGAAAATATGAACGGTGGCTGTGGTGGTGGTGATCAGTATAACAATGATAATAGTGGGCCTTGTGGTGCATGCAAGTTTCTTAGAAGGAAGTGTGTAAAGGGATGTATATTTGCACCTTATTTTGATTCAGATCAAGGTACTTCTCATTTTGCTGCTGTACACAAGGTGTTTGGAGCTAGTAACGCCTCTAAACTGCTGCTTAGAATTCCAGTGCATAAACGTCTTGATGCTGTCGTTACCCTTTGCTATGAGGCACTTGCTAGAGTTAGAGACCCTGTCTATGGCTCTGTTGGTCACATCTTTACTCTTCAACAACAGGTATATATCATTTGTTTACCATACAAGAAAATATGAAATTAGCTATAAAATTTGTCCATAATCCCTAATTAATTCGTCGCTAAATTGCTCCCGGTTAATTGAATTTTTTTATAATCAGTCACTAATCCGTATTAGATTATTGTTGTGTAGCTACAAAATTTTGTTTGTTGCTAATTCCTTGTTTTCTGGTAGTGTTGAAATCTTGTTTGTTGCTAATCTTCATATATACTTCATCTGTCTCAATTTATATAGTACCTTTCGAATAATGAGAGTTAAATCTTTTACACTAATTTTGATTGTGAATTCAGACGTGGGATTTTTAAAGTTTTTGGAAATAAATTTTACTACAATTCAAAAAATTGATAAGACATAGTATAAAAAGTTACGTTGAAAATTTGTTTGAATCTCAAAATTTAAAAAATATAAATATAAATTGGGACGGAGAGAGTGTACTTAATATAGAAGGGGGGATTTAGAATGTGAATTGAACTCCTAATAAAAATTTATTCATACCCTGTTATTTTACACTAAATAAATAGGATTGTAATATGTGTTTGCACATATATAGTCTTGAGCACGTGATGTTTATACCAAATAAATAGGATCATAACATGTGTTTGCACATAATCTTGATTTATTAATTTAATTATAGTTATAATATATATATTCTCACTGCATTAATATAATTAATCATGTTGAGTTGATATGATTTGGATATAAACACCAAATGATTCCAAGATTTATGAAAGTGGGGTTGGCTAAACTTGGCTTACTCCTTTTATGTGGCTAACATTATCCTTGAAACTGTAGGATAGTCAATGACTCAAAATCTAATATTGTTACAAGGATCATAGTTAAAATTTCCATGACTGAAACTTCTCAACTGTCAATGTGTTTAAAATGGTATTTCTCTTTACAGTATTTTGAGAGGTCTTTCTTATTACTGCTGATTGGCAGGTTGCTAATAAATAGGAGTTATACAAATCTAAGCTCATAAAAATCAGTTTACAAATTATCTGAATTTTGAATTTTTTTTTAATATTGAGTATAAGTTGTAGTGTTGTACTAATAATATACGTATATAAAACTGACACCCTTTTGTTAATTTATTGACCTATGATAACATATAACTGTTCATGACCCTTAATATGATAATGGTGTAATTTCATACTTCTTTTCTAATTTATGTGGGGACACTTAATTTTGAATATGAATTCTGAGTATAAATTTTTTCAAATATTTTTAAAATAAATTTATATATTTGTAAACTATATGAAAAGTAAACAAGTCAACACAACTAATAATTCAAAATGTTCAAAAAAAAATTACTTGTCCACTATACTAAAAATGGATGTCCAACAATATTTGTTCAATTTATAAAATCAAGAGATAATGTTACACTTAGTTTTTAATTTACCCTTATCATTAATTATAGTCATTTTCCTATTACATTTGTCAAGACATTGTATTTGTTATATTTAAAGAATGATAATGGTAAATTATTCTTCTATTTATAATTTTTTTAAAATTGTGCAAAGTCAATAATGGACAAGTGAAATTGAACGGAGGGAATATAATTGATGGATGTGGAGTTTGAAATATTTTGTCTTGCTTGCCGGGACTAATAAGTAACCCTAACCAACTTTAGCAGCTCGAGACATATTTCATTGTTCAATAATTTTTCTTGCTTTCTTTGTTTCCTAGCCGGTCCATGGAGGAATTAAATGCACAACAGGTGTTAAATACTATGCGCTACAAAGTGTTAGATTTGGAAAATTCAGATGAAAAGAGTATTCTCTATTCCAATATAAGTGAATTGTTAAAGTGTGATATATTCGTTAAAAAATATTTTCTTCATTTAAAATTACCTGTCATTTTTTGACTTGGTAACCAATTAAGAAAGAATGATTAGCATAGTGACTTTATTATATTACTCCTATTAATTGGTACTAGTTGAAATTTACCATTTGAGATTTCAAAAAGTCTTAGTAAATAAATTAAGGTAAAACAAGAAATTTTGTTTTGTCTTTTCTTGATATGTTAAAAATCACAAATGAAAATGAAAATAAAAAATAAAATAAGTGACAAATAATTTTGGATGAAGAAAGTATTAAGGATACAAATTGAAGAGTTATTTTCCCCTATTATCCTTTTGATTCTTCCCCAAGCCTTCTTAAAATAGAGAGTCATCTCCTAGAAAATGTAAAATAGTTAAAAAATCTCATTAAAAAAAGAGTAAATCTAGAAAAAAAATGATTAATACAATCTTAAACTTTGAAAAATTAATTTATTTTGAATTATAAAATAAGTTTCAAACAATTCATTTACATGGATTAGAGAAAGTATGTACTAGTATTTACTGCTACTACTTGCCCATTTTAAACGATGGGCATTCATTTTAAGGTTTTGACATGTACTACAGCTCTTAAGAAAATCATTTAATTTTATTAATCATAAAGATTATTTGATAAAATTATGCTTTATCTCTGCTCAAAATGAATAATAAGTTTGAAATTGTGCTTTATCTCTGCTCATTTTATTAGCAAGATAAATTTGAAAAAAATAATTAATGTCCTCTTAATTTTCTAAAGTAAAACTTATTTGAACTTAATTTGTTTGGTTAAAAAGACATTTAAAATGGATCGAAGGAAGTAGTGTATCTGATGCTAAAATTAGTTTTTTCTAAATAAATTACTCCCTCCGTCTCATTTTATGTGGCATATTTTGACCACGATATTTAAGAAAAAAGGAAGATTTTTAAAATTTGTGGTCCAAAATAATTTTTGAACATTTGTGTGGTTGTAAATCATTTTATTAAGAATAAAAGGGGAATTTCAAAGTTAAAATTATTCTAATTATAGAAAAATAATATTTTTTTTGGAACGAACTAAAAAAAAAAGTGTATCACATAAAATAAAATAAAACAGAGAGAGTAGTAATTTATCCTATTTCTTCAAAGTCATGGGAAGATTATTCCGAGGTTCTTTCAGGAATAAAATATAATTCGAAGTGTCCATTATTGGGCAGATAAGTACAACGCTCTTAATTAGGTGAGAAAGTGTCTAATATGCTACTCAGTTCTATCCATTATTGGAGGTAACACAAATGGTTGACATTTCCAACTCCAAGATCAGAATTAAGCTTTCTGAATTCTGACATGAACTTTCTGTACATTTCCACCAAGTAGTTTTTACCTCATTTTTAGTGCTATTCCATCTTTACTTGTTCATTTTCCTATAGGCACAAGAATTAAGAAACAGTAAATGATAAAGGTAATTTTATCATATTACTTTTTGAATATAGTAAATTTAATATTTTGAAAAATGCATTAGATAATGAATCATATTTAATGCTAAAAGTAAAATGGGTAGAAATAAATAAATTATCTCTTAATTTTATAAACTGGACAAGTATTGTTAGACATTCCAAAATAAAAAAATGGACAAGTAAAGATGGACGAAGGACGTACTTACAATGTTAAACAGAATGATTTAGTAATACTTCCTCCCTTCTTAATTACTTCACATCCTTACCAAAAATAGATATTTCACACTCTCTCTATCTCATATTAATTGGTCATTACACTAAAAATAGTTGTTTCATATTAGTTGGTCACCTTATTAAATTAAGAAAGCATTAATCAATTGTTTCCCCATATTATCCTTGCAATTAATTCTTTTTGAAAGTGTTCACACTTATTTGTAAAGTTCCAAAGAAGTTTTTTAAAGGGTGAATTAGAAAAACTACCTTCTTATTTATGATTTCTTAACATGCGTGTAAAAATGAAAGTGAGCAACTAATATGGGACGGAGGGAGTAAGTCATTTTAAAAAGTCAAGACATAATTAGTTGTTTGTTTTTATCTTTATTCTTAGTCATAAAATGGAGAGATATTGATATAGTGCAAATTAAAAAAAGAGAAGTATATATTATTAAATAGAGAGGAGTAATAAATAAAAGTAATTTAATAAATTACCTTCTAGTTAATATTTTTTTTAAGAGCGTGTAAATAAAAAAATATTTAAAAACGGATAGAATAATCACGAAAATTATACAACTTCTTATCAACCATATTTTTGTTTGTTTGTTGTAGATGATTAGTATTGTTGAAACATAGGAAAAGAGTACTTTACTTAGAATTCAAGAAAGAATTAAAAACTAAATGGTTCACATATATTATATTGTGTGGATTTAACTTTTTATATAATTTAGTGTAAAGAACTTTTATGTATCAATACTTTAACCTGTTGTAACAAATAACTTGTCTTATTTTTTATCAGTTATCAATAATTTTATTTTTTATGAATAGTTATTTGTAGCTATCCCTTAGGTGATCACATAATGTAAAAGGAAAATAACGTAATTTATATATAGAAGTTAAACTTATATAGTACATTAAAACATTGGATTAGTAATCTAAAAAATAAAATATGTACACTCGTTATAAGTTAAGATAATGTTTAGATACGCAGACAATGTAAAAATTCTTTGCACAACCCATATATATGTGTGCAAATTTTTTGTTACTGACTTACTGTCAGTGTATTTTAACTTCTTAGTTGCAGATTACATGCCTTATTAGTGCAAAAAGATTTTACTTCCTCTGTTTCAATTTGTTTGACTTATTTTTCTTTTTAGTTTGTTTAAAAAAAGAATGACCATTTTCTTCTTTAGCAACTCTTTAATTTCAACTTTCCACCTGACATGTTTAAGACCACAAAATTAAAAGGTATTTTGATACATTTTACTTATCTTTAATTAAGACCACAAGATTTAAAAATCTTTTTTATTTTCTTAAACTCTGTGCCATCAAAACAAGTCAATCAATTTGAAACAGGGAGTACCATTTTGTATTGAAGTAGAAAACAGCTCTATCTTCATTGTTTAATTTTATACTCGTACGTAGATTGTAACTTTGCAAGCTGAGTTAGCATACGTTCAAGCTCGCCTTTCTACCTTGCACCAACTCCCTATGTCTCAAGTGCCGCAGCCACCAAGTCCAATTACTCCCACAGGGCTGCAATCATCTTCAGACTTTTTATGCACATCATCAAGCATATCATCTAGCACTATGGAACAATATCATCCTCAAATAGATGTGTTGGATCAAGAACTGGAGAACTGTGACCTCCACACATTAGCTCGACAGTTCGTTTCAAGACACTTACCTGGAGTTAGATTCAGGCCTTCACCATGAAGATGCATGTGTCATGTGTGCCTCCATGATTTAGCTCTATATATGAAGATCATGATCATTTTAACTCCCTTTTGTCTATATTTAACTTTGTTGAGTATACTAATTCTTATTGTATGAACTTTGATGAACTTTAATCTTTCTGGATTAGTGTAACTGCTTGTTTCTTGCTCAAGAATTTTGTCTTTTGCCTAAGTGAGTTTTATCCATTTCTCCAGTGAGGCTAATATGGTGTTTTAAAGTTTGTATTAAATAAAATATAACCAGGAAATCATGTTTGGTGTCTTCAAATTAAAAGTGTCCGGTTTTAAATTTTTGGCCCCGTTTAATAATATTTTTTTTAAAAAAGAAAAAGTTACTTGACTAAACAAACATAAGACATTTTAATTATATAGTTCTATCACTACTTTAAAATAATAACATAACATAGAACTACTTCTAATTATATAGCATTTTCCCCCTATTTTAATCATTTCCTAATTTAACAGTAATATAACTCTTACTATCAGAAACACGATTCCTTATCTCACCACTTTCCTTATTTTTCTCCCTCTCATTTCAACCTTCCCTCAATTATCTCAACCAATGTCTATAATTTTTTCATTCGTTTCAAATCTTTCCAAAAATCTCACATTGTGATTATCGTAAAAGATTTTGATTGTACACATTATGGGTAAGTGCAAGTTTATTTCTTGAATCTTACTTTTCTAAGCTCAATTTATTTTGGGGTTTGTTCTCAAGTTTTTCTCAAATTCTCTTCAATGGTTGAATGGAGTACACCAAAGAGGCATACTCATGGTATACCCTCTAATCCACATCAAATTCAGTTCGACTTTCGATACTCCTTTTCCATGACCGAAAATCAAAAAAATCAGATCGAAATTTTATAAAATCAAATCGAATAATCGAATGTCCACCCCTATTTAGTAATGGAATGTAGATACTAAGTTGTATCAGTTATCTAAATTTTTGAGTTATACCATGTATGTGTTTTGCTTAGCCATATGCAGTATGTCAACTATTCAATTGAATCCGGGATTCAAAAATGCTAAATGCATCATATATCAGAATTCTAAAATTGTATCAAGTATCACATTTTGTGTTTTTGTACCTAGTAATAGAATGTAGATATTAAGGAAAAGGCAACCTATGTCCCAAATTTGAGGGACCTCATTTTTTTTTTAGCAATAATAGATTGTAGGTTTTTTATAAAAAAAATATTAAACATCATTTGTAAGAAAATAAACTTCATATATAAAATAAAAAAAATATTAGAAGAAGTGTGATATATCTAATACTATGTCACAAGAAAGATTAAGTGCAGTGATTATATGTTCTATTAGTTAAAAAAAAAATTATTAAAAAAAATTTATTATAAAAAAATAATTAACAATTTTGCATCTCAAGAAATTTAAAAAATAGATTTTATAAAAAAATAATTTAATGTTTCTTTAAAATTAAGGCCTCTATTTGATTTTTGACTTAGGTCACTAATGTCTTTGAGTCGCAGATAATTGAATTATAGCTTATTTGGTATTCTAATTGACTAACAATGAACCGTAGTTGACTATAGACTAGAGCAGTAATGAACACTTGGGGCCTGTTTGGAAAGTCTGTGAATTAAATTTGGTGTAATTACACAATTTAGCGTGTTTGGTTGGTCAGGTAATTACTTGATCAGCAAGTAATTGAGTGTAATTGGTAAGGAGCAATTACACTCTCCAATTCACATGGGGGACTGTGAATTGCTGGTAATTACATGGTGTAATTACAAGCTAAAATCTTTTTAATTTCTTCCTTTTTTTTCTTTTTAATTTATTTTTCTTTTTATTATTTTAAATTCTTTTTTATTTTTACTATTCTAATATTTTTGAAAAATAGATTTTTTTTTTGTTTCATTTTCTTCTCATTTATCAATCTTTACTTCTTGTGATTCCATGCAATTGTTCGTATTATCTATTTTATATTTATTTTATATTTATTTTTTTAATTTAGCATAATTTAGTTAGTATTCTAATTTTTAAATTAAAGTAGAATTCATTGTTGATAAGGTTATAGATTTAAGTTTTTCTTTTCTTTTGAATCATATTTATGTATGTTACGTTGAAATTTGACATAAGATTATTATGTTAACTTTGTTGTTTTGAATTTTGAACTTATGTTATAGTTTTAGTTCTAATGTATTTATTTTACTAGTATTGATTTCATATTTCACATTGCAAGCCATTCATTTTTTACTTAGAATTGATAGATTATTTTTTTGTCAAATATTTTAATAATTTTATGATATTATATTTATAATATTAATCTTTTTGTCAAACATGCATTTCATGATGTTCTTAAAAATCATGTACTATAAATTTTTATGATTAAATTAATTAAAATATACTAATTTAAAAATATAAATCAATTATTTTTTATAATATTAGTTAAGAACATATGTTTATTAATTAATATATTTCAAAAGATTATATATATATATATATCTTAAATATTTAATTTAATATTATTTATAAAGGTCTTTATTTATCTAATATAAATTTTTAGTTTCTGATGATTAACTTTTATTTTAAAAATTTAATATAATCATGTGATTACACTTGTGCAATCAAACAGTACACTTATAATTACATTGTGACAAACAAACAGGTCATTGCAATTATTAGGCTGTGTAATTACTTGGGTGGTAATTACTACCCTAGTAATTACACCAATTTCAATTACACCAATTTCAAAAAATGACTCTTAATAGAATTGCAAAATTAAAGTGCAGAATGGTAAAGTGACATGCAATATTTTTATAGTAGTTGGCATTTAATGTGAATCTTAGTCAAGTCCCTTTGAATTGCAATAGTGTCTCTCTAAGTTAAGGGTGTCGGGGGGGGGGGGGGGGGGGAGTTTGACCCGGAATCGATCTGGCTCGACCCGGTAAAAACTCGGCTCGATCCGACCCTCAGTTAAAGAATTGGGTTAGTCTGGATCGTCTACCATAATCAAAATCGATCGGTTCAATTTTTATACTCGAAACCCATAATCGATCGTAATTGATAATGTCACATCGATTAATCGATACGATCCCATCCAACCCGGCCTGATTTTTTAAATAATAAATAAAAATAATAATAAGTAATTTATATTTTATTAATAGATTTTCAAGAAAAATAATTTTTTTAAAAAGATATTTTTTAATGTAATCCGGCCCGACCTGGTCCGGTATAACTTGAAATCAAATGGGTCACTTTGAACCCTTTTGGGATCGGACCGGTTGAACCCGCATAGGGCCAATCCAGTCCCGAACCCGACCGATTTAATTTTTGCCAATCCGGTCCGGTCCACTAGACACCCTTACTCTAAGCTCTTGAAAGTTGTCTCGTCTAGTTATAATAAAGTGTATCTCCTACGAATACACTCAATCTCTTTTTCATGTAGTTTTTTGATACAATGTCTTACCAATAATATTTTTCTCTCTTCTCTTTTTTTTAGTACACAGTAAATCAATAGGACTTTAATGTTTGTTAAAAGTAGAATAAAAGACTTGAGGAAGGTTGAGATGAAACTATAAATTGGCCTTCGTAGAGCAGCTTGTTATAGTCTTCCATCTGGCCATTTGGCTCTTTGACAGAGATGACAACCCAAGAGATTTGATCCTTGAAAGGAGATTGATTGATCCTATATTTTCAATTATAATATTGAGCTTAATTGATTGCGTCTCCCGGTCTTGATTTTCTGAGCTTCTTGGTACATTGTTTTCCTTTTTGGGCTTCCTTCAGTCACGCGATAAATCTATTTAATACTTCTTCAGAATAGATTTACTTTACTCCTTGGTACTTTTTTCCTTCTGGATGCCCTTCAATAAAACGTTGATTAGATACTCTTTAAATCTCTGTTACTTATTCCTTTGCTTGCTTCGTCAAATCATGCTTCTAATAAATCCTCAGAATCTCCTTAATCGCTTTTTTTGATTTGTGAGGAATCTTTCCTCTCTAGTAATTCCTTTATATGTCGTGCCTGACTCACTTCATTAATGAGTAAGCCGGCCTTCCATATATGGCTTGCTTCTCCAGTATAAGTTTCTTGCTTAATTAAATTAGTCACCATTAAAATTTTAACTATAATATTCTCCCTCTTTTATGATAGCAATTTAAGAATTACAAGTTTAGTCAACTTTCCTGATGTGTCACTAAGTCGACTGTTAACTGATATGTGAGACTCCCCTTGAGTGTGAGAATTTCTCTGAGGGTTGACAATTGACTTTTGTGCTTCTGATCCCCGGTGTCTATTTTCTCCCTCTTCGACATTGGCAATAAAACATATACAGAGACATATACAATATCAATGGAATGGAAAGTAAAGCTTAACTAGACATAAAAAGAAGCAAAACAACAAAATATATTAGGCAGTAATAAACAGTAGCAAGCAGTCAACTGGACCTAGGTCCAAGTAAAATATTATTCAACACATACACCCAATAAAACACTTAATTATTTTTACAAAAGTAAATGGGAGTCTTAACAATAGCATCCTTCATGACATCAGACTTCACAGTGATCGAAGTAGCAAAATCTTTAAATTTGGTGGAGACTATAGTGGAAAGTTCCTCGGTGCTCTGCTGAACCTTCATTGATACTTTAATGGTCTCTTTAATAACTTGATCCACCTTAATATGAATGCAATCAATATCATCTTTTTGGTGGCCTCCTTAACTTTATCATGGGAAATTGAGTTGAAACCTGAAGATCCTTAAGGGAATTCAACTTTGCTTCCAATGTTGTCAACTTAGCAAGAATGTCAACAGAATGGTCTATAGTAGGAGGAATGAGAGGGGTTGAAGGTTTAGCCTCGGAAGAAGCAATAGCCAATGATCCATCAGAATCATACTTATGAACCCAAGAATCATCAATACGAGTATACCTCATACTAACAAAGGCTAAAGAATTGTAGAAATTCTTGACATGTAGGGGGAATTCATCAAAACTAATATTTCTTGCTACCATTATGTAAGTGATCAACAAGTCAATACTTGAAAGGTCTGAGGCATTATCCATATCACACCCTGACCTTTGGTGAGGCACACAACCCTATATGAGCACATGACCCTGGCGTATGTATACTAAATCATATACAATTGACATTCTACACATGTAAGAAAATGTAACATACTAATAAAACTTTGACAGAAAAAACAATACATATGTATGGAAGAGGCTACTTCCTTAGTGATAGAATTGACTTAACACATATACACATCTGATAACATATAACAAGTCTATAAAACCTTTACGAGTATCTGACAATTGTACAACTATAACACTATTAGGACAAGGCCTTGACCTACCAATAATGTCTATATATACATCAATAGAAGTACTAGACTTAACCTAGATCTAGGCAGGAATATAGTTCATCGACTAATAATTAAAGTGCAGCAAATGTCTAACTAGATAAACTCTTGTGGTACAGTGCCATTAATAAGGATCCAAAATTCATCAATATTATCCTGCTCTAATTCGTGGACCATCAAACATCAAATCATTTGTGGTTGAATTGCACAATTTGATACCTCGAAAAACATACCGAAATAGATTTTTCAGAATATAGTTATTTGCCTGTCGGATAATTATTTTTAAGATATTTTACTAATTTTTTATCTCTATAGTAACTAACATGTGGTGGGTCTATAGGTCATGCCTTTACATAATATTTTAGTGTTTGTATAAGTTCACAAATCAAAACACTATCATTATCAAAGGCAGTTATACGAGGAATGTCTGATACATGACATAGCTAAAAATTAAGACACCTATAGCATCAGATACCTGATACAATAAGGGACTGTGATACTTGATACAGAAGGGTCTCTTTAGAAAGCGACCTGATAATTGAAATTGGTGTAATTACTAGGGTAGTAATTACCAGTCTAATAATTACACAGCCTAGTAATTACGATTACCTGTTTGTTTACCACAATGTAATTACAATATAATTACAAGTATACTGTTTGGTTGCACAAGTGTAATCACATGGTTATATTAAAATTTAAAAATAAAAGTTAATTATCAAAAACTAAAAATTTATACTAATCAAATAAGGGCCTTTATAAATAATATTAAATTATATATATATATATATATATATATTGTCTTTTGAAATATATTAATTAATAAACATATATTCTTAACTAATATTATAAAAAAAAAATTGATTTATATTTTTTAAATTAGTATATTTTAATTAAATTAATTATAAAAATTTAAAGTACATGATTTTTAAGAACGTCATGAAATGCATTTTTAACAAAAAAATTTATATTATAAATATAATATCATAAAATTATTAAAATATTTGATAAAAATATAATCTATCAATTCTAACTAAAAAATAAATGGCTTGCAATGTGAAATATCAAGTCAATACTAGTAAAATAAGTATATTGGAACTGAAAATAATATAAGTTCAAAATTCAAAACAAAAAAGTTAACATAATACTCTTATGTCAAATTCAATATAATGTATTTAAATATGATTCAAAAGAAAAGAAAAACCTAAGTCTATAACTTTATTCAACAATGAATTCTATTTTAATTTAAGAATTAGAATACTAACTAAATTATGCTAAATGAAAAAATAAATATAAAATAGATAATACGAACAATTGCATGAAATCACAAGAAGTAACGGTTTGAAAATGAGAAGGAAATAAAATATAAATAATATAAAATAAAAATATATTTTTTAAAATTATTAGAATAATAAAATAAAATAGAATTTAAAATAATAAAAATAAAAAATAAATTTAAATGAGAAAATAAAAATAAAAATAAAAGGATAAAATTAAAAAATAATCACACTCAATTATCTATTAACTAAGTAATTATCTGATCAATTAAATATGTCAAACTGTATAATTATATTAATTACACCAAATTCAATTCACATGGTGACTTTCGTACAGTGGGTAGAGCCGCCTCCCAATTCAACCCCTGCATTTTCAACTTTTTCACAGTACTTGATAGCTAAAAGCACAATTAATGATTGTAGATTCAGTTTTCACTGCCATCCATCTTCCTCCCACCTTCCTAATCCCCCAATAAAATTGATTTTTATTTTATTTTATCAAAGCTACTACCCTTCAGTCAAAGCAAATGTAACTACGTACTCTCTCTCCACTCATTTGAATCATTAACAAATTTATGAGCATGAAAAATGTCAAATTCTTTTAGAGAAAATACATAGAAACCCCCTTTAACTTATCGCTTAAACTTCACGAATAATTAAATATATTTTTTAATAATTTTTAAATAATTAAATACCATTTCTAATATTGACGTGACATAAAAAAAAATAAAATTTGAGGTGCGATTTTTTTGAAAAAAACGAAAAATGGCCTCATATAATATTTTTTTCTTTATTTGGTTGTCTTCCCCAATTAACTTCTTCTCCATGAAAGCCATTGTAGCTTTCTTCTTTCTTGTCAACCACCTCTTCCATTTCTCTTCCTCCATCTTCATTCTCATCACTTTCATTCCACCAATTTTTGGATAACCACTACTCTTTTCAACTTCACAATACCATCATCACATCATCTTTTTTCAGATTTTCAATTAAAGCTCTTGCAGCTTCAACCTCATTAATCAATGGAGTAGAATTCATATAATTTCTTGAATAATCTCATCAATCGATATTTCGACTATCCAATTTTAATAATTCTCTGAAATTTCTCAGAAACAAGACACACCCATTTTTTTTTAATTCAACATAAAAATAACTCTGAAAAAACAGTCACAAAATCAAATCGATTACCCATTTTCAACTTGTAAAAGTCACACCCACAAAGAGTTTAGAATTGACGACCTACTCCAATTGAAATTAACATAAAAAATTACACCCACAAACATAAAGTGATTTCTTATATAATTTTGAGAAAATATGATAGTAAAAATAAAATAAAATTGTACCTTGAATGATGAAAGAGAGTGGGGTGGAGGGTTTGGAGAAGAAGAAAGGGGATGGAGGGGGGAGGAGGGGGGAGGAAGGGGGGGGGGGGTCTGGAGGAGAAGGAAGAGTGTGGGGGGCTTGGAAAAGAAGAGTTAATTTCCTAGATAGTCACCCAAGTTTTGAGAATTGCCTTTAAATATCACTCTTGTTTCATTTAGGACCAAAATATCACTCAACTATTATTATTTTCCTCAAAAAATACTAAACACCTCAAAAATCTTCTTCTCTCTTAGTTGGCATGCCACATCATTAAGCCTCATTTTTTTTTAAACAATAAACTTATTTAACTCATCAAACTCATTTAATTAAAATTATAATCTTATTATTATTATTTTTTTTAAAAAGACATTAGTTTATTTAGAAGAAATTTTCATGGTTAAGAATCCTTTACCATACTTAAACTTTATATATATATTCTACTATAAATAAAAACTTTTTAACACTTAGTATAATGCCATCAATTTTGAATAGTTATGGACATATATATATATATATATATATATATATTCAGAATATATAACACTTTTAATAAGTTCAAACTGAACCATAATATACAAAACACTTCATGAACGTTAACTTACATTATTTAATCATACTATTATATAATGGATCAGTGATTTTAAAGATCAAATAATCATTAAAAAAATTAATTGTGTACTTTGAAACTCATACTTACAGTAACTTTCTTTTTGAAAAAAAAGTGAATAATATTCGTATCTTTATTTAATGGACAGTAAAGTAGGAGAAAAATTATTATACTAAATCAATTAAAAAAATAAAATTTTAGCTTTTATTAGTGAGCAGATTAATCTCGTATAATGCGTGCGTTATTAAATTAAAATAAGCAACTCAACTAATTATTACTTGCTTTTCGTGATTTAGGATGATATACGGATAAAAATTGATGTTTAATTATATGATAAGATAAAATATAATATAACAATTAAAAAAAATAAAAATAGAGAATTAAATTATAATAAAAGTTAAATAATAAATTTCTCTTTTTTACAAACTTTTATCTATGTCAACCTTACGAATTTTTTGAATAACTTTTATGGGCAATTATTTGCTTAAAATTCTCAGATAACTTACTTAGTAATTTCAAAAATTCGGTTTCATGCCAGGACGGTCGACTACTGAGGCTATTCATCTCGTGAGGAGATTGGTGGAGCAGTATAGGGAGAGGAAGAAGGATTTGCATATGGTATTTATCGACCTAAAAAAGGCTTACGACAGAATTCCCAGGGAGGTTCTTTGGAGGTGCTTGGAGGTCAGGGGGGTACCCATGGCATACACTAAGGTGATTAGGGACATGTACGATGGCGCAAAGACTCGAGTTAGGTCAGCGGGGGGAGATTCAGAGCATTTTCCTGTGGGGATGGGATTGCACCAGGGATCGTCCCTTAGCCCCTTTTTATTTGCCTTGGTGATGGATGTGTTGATGCGGCAAATTCAAGGCGAGGTGCCCTGGTGTATGTTATTTGCGAACGACGTAGTTTTGATTGAGGAGACCCGCGAAGGAGTTAACGACAAATTGGAGGTTTGGAGAAATACCCTGGAGTCTAAAGGGTTTAGGTTGAGCAGGACCAAGACGGAATATGTGGAGTGCAAGTTCAGTGAGGTGACATATGTGACCGACGTGGAAGTGAGGCTTGACACGCATGTCATCCAAAAAAGAGATAGCTTCAAGTACCTTGGGTCTATTATCCAGGGTAATGGTGAGATTGACGAGGATGTGACCCATCGGATTGGTGCAGGGTGGATGAAATGGCGGCTCGCATCCGGGGTCTTGTGTGATAAAAAGGTGCCTCTCAAACTGAAAGGCAAGTTCTACAGAGTAGCAGTTAGACCGGCTATGTTGTATGGGGCGGAGTGTTGGCCGGTCAAGAACTCTCACGTTCAGAAGATGAAGGTGGCTGAGATGAGGATGTTGCGCTGGATGTGTGGGTTTACTAGGAGGGATAGGCTTAGGAATGCGGATATTCGAGAGAAGGTGGGAGTGTCTTCCGTGGAAGATAAGATGCGGGAAGTGAGGTTGCGATGGTTTGGGCATGTGATGAGGAGAGGCACAGAGGCCCCTGTGCGGCGGTGTGAGAGGCTGGCTATGGATGGGTTTACGAGAGGTCGTGGTAGACCGAAGAAATATTGGAGAGAGGTGATTAGGCGGAATTTGGTGCATTTGCAGCTTACCGAGGACATGACCTTAGATAGGAAGGTGTGGAGGGCCAAGATTAGGGTAGTAGGTTAGTAGGTTGGTTGGTTTCTTTGTAGGAAGGAGTGCGGGGTTTTGTTGTCTTTTTAGTAGTTGAAAGGCTACGCTTGTAGCTTTTGTTTCTTCTGCGCCGGCTACTTGCTAGTGCGTTGTGTAGTTAGATTTTTATATTATTTTGTTGTAGTATAATTTTGTGTTTATCTGTTGTTTTGTTTATTGGTTTTATCTCCTGGAGTGCTTTGAGCCGAGGGTCTATCGGAAACAACCTCTTTACTTCATTCTGGGGTAAAGGTATGGTCTGCGTACATCTTACCCTCCCCAGACCCACTTTGTGAGAATATACTGGGTATGTTGTTGTTGTTTGTTTGGTAGAAAAATCTGCAGAAATTAGATTATTTATGATTTTTTTTTGTATAATCTCCAGATAAATTTTTAGGTAATTTACATATATTTTTTTGTAGAGACTTGAGTTTGGTTAAATGAGTTTGATGAGTTAAATATGTCTATTATTTTTAAAAAAATGATGGTTTAATGGCGTGGCATGTCAACTAAAAGAGAAGGAGGCTTTTGAGAAAAATAGTGATAGTTGATTGATATTATTATTTTTAAAAAAATAAAAGTGATTTGTGTATGCAATCCTCAAAATAACTCTAGAAAAAAAGAGTCTAAGTACCAAAAAGGTTTTCTAACCATGAAAATTGCTTCTTAATAAATTAATGTCTTTTTTAAAAATAATAATAATAAGATTATAATTTTAATTAAATGAGTTTGATGAGTTAAATAAGTCTATTGTTTAAAAAAAATGAGGCTTAATGATGTGGCATGCCAACTAGGAGAGAAGAAGGCTTTTGAGGTGTTTAGTATTTTTTGAAGAAAATAGTAATAGTTGGATGATATTTTAGTCCTAAATGAAACAAAAGTGATATTTGAAGGCAATTCCCAAAACTTGGGTGACTATCTAGGGAATTAACTCGGAAAAGAAGGAAGGGGGTGGGGGGATCGAAGAAGAAAGAGGGTGGGGGGATCGAAGAAGAAAGAGGGTGGGGTGGGGGACTTTTTATTTTTTAAATTTTTATTATATAATATATATATATATATATATATATATATATATATATATATATATATATATTAGTGGGTCACTTTTAAAAAAATAATTAACGTAGCAATAACATGGCAATGATGTGGCGCTGATTTGGCAGTGACGCGACGCGATGCGTGTGTAATACACTCTCCATTTTGATAGTGGTGTTATATTTTTAGGGTGGTATTTAATCACTTGAAAATTGTAAAGGGGAGTATTTAATTGCCCGTAAAATTTAAGTGCTAAAGTAAATTGTGCAATCAAGTTTAGAGGAATTTTTATGTATTTTCTCATTCTTTTATTTGGGTCTATGAGTACATTGAAACAGAACAAAAAAAAAGAGGAAAGAGGAAAGCTTCATATAAAAGCTTGTAATTGAACCCAGTCTCCAAAAGCTTTTCTCATTCAATTGCTCCATCATACATTTCCTCAACGCTATGTTTGTAATTGAACCCAGTCTCCAAAAACTTTTTTGATGAAACTCTAGGTATTTTAACTTCTTCACTACTTTCCCCTGTGTACCTGCCAAATAATAACAATAAATGAAATCAAGTATTATCTTCATTTATCCTAAAATAAACATTTCCTAATTAAACAAATCTCAGGGAACAGTGAAGATTCATAGGGTCTTTCTGTCTAGGTGGAGGTAGTCCATTTCTATAGTACCGCTATATAGGAATTTAAATATGCATTGCTACTTCAGAAAAAAAATATATGCATTTTTTCGCTTATAAGAGCGATACTGCGTTCTTTTGGCTACTCAAAATTAGAAAAAGTATTAAAGATAGCTAGCATAGTCATACATTAACTTTTTCCTGAGTGCATTATGTTTTGACTGTTATTTTTTAGAAAGATGATAGTATTATAATCGGGAAAACTAAAAAGAAAAGGAAGACACTCAATTTTTAAAACAAAAAAATAATTACTTAGTAATATTGTCTTATTTCCTTTCCTTATGAAAAAAAAAAGTTTAAAAGAAGCAACAATATTAAAGATTAAGACAGGCATTTATACTTACTCATTAATTTATTTCTGAAATTCAGGATATCTTGTCGAAAGAAACTCAGCTAGCTTTTGACGTGTTATTTCAACAGCTGAACAAATATACCTTCCTTTTGCATTAGGATTTTCAAGAAGGAAGACGTGAGCATTTATCACATCATCTACATGTACAAAAGGTACATGTGGAGGGTAAGCCATACTATAATTTTGATGACCTGCACAATATTTTCAACTACTATTTAGCAATACATACATTGATGTTCTAGGACAAAGCATATATGAAAACTCATACATACACGAAAAGAGAATAAGTATAATTTTAGAGTTAATTTCACATATGATTATTGAATATTATTCGTTATAACATTAAAGTCAATTTTTTTGTTACATTAAAGAAATTGAATTTACACACTAGAATAACTATATACATACCAAGAATCATTTCCATGGATGAACGAACAGAGCCAGGAATTTGAGGAGTAATAAAAGGGCCATGTATCCAAGTTGGGATTACAGTCACAAGATCAATTCCATTTTTTTCTGCAAATTCCAGAGCTGCCTTTTCTGTTAATGTCTTGCTGATCGTGTAAGAACTTGCAAAAGGCTTTAAAGTTCTTACAAGATCTACGTCTGTCCACGAGCTTTCGTCTACTATATCTGAATTCTTAACCATAATTGTAGTTGAACTAGAAGTGTATACAACACGTTTAACTGACTATGAATTAAGACATGCCTGTAAAATACCTAAAGCCCCATCGATAGATCATTTTGTTATTGTTTCTTCACTTTCTTTGTTCTCAAAATCAAGTGGATGTTGTTAAAACTGTCTTTACTTTTACATATTCATCACCAACAAACTTACATTCACTTTGAGAGAAGAAGAAGAAGAAGAGAAATCTAGATATTTTTTTGTATTATGAAGAGTAAAGCTGGAGTAGTGGTTATATACCCACTACACGTGTCTAAACAGTGGTCCCCACTTATAACAACTTGTAACTAACACCTAACAATGTCATTTGACACTACTTACCACTACAATATCCAGCTGTACATTGACACATCAACAGTTAGTTGTTAATACTCCCCCTCAAGCTGGAGTGGAAGACATCTAGAACTCCAAGCTTGGACATCAAGAATTGGTGTTGAGCTGTCCCTAGTCCTTTGGTAAGCAAGTATGCTAACTGGAATTTGGAACCAACAAATTCTGGTTTAATTAGTCCTTCTTTAAGCTTGTCTCTTACAAAGTGACAATCTATTTCGATGTGCTTGGTTCTCTCATGAAAGATTGGATTGGAGGCTATCTGTAGAGCTGCCTTATTGTCACAACAAAGTCTTACAGGTGTAATGACATGCACCTGCAAATCCTTCAACAAACCAACCAACCAAATAATTTCTGCTACATCTCCTGCCATACTTCTATACTCTGCTTCTGCAGAGCTTCTACTCATTGTACGCTGCTTCTTTGACTTCTAGGAAATCAAGGAATCCCCCAGTTGTACTACATATCCTGTCACAGATCTTCTCGTGTTAGGACAAGCTGCCCAGTCTGCATCACAGTATGCTGTGATGTGAGTAATAGGTGCTTTCCTCAGTAACACTCCTTGACCTGGAGATGTTTTCATGTATCTGAGCACTCTCAAGGCTACCTCCCAATGTGACCTTTTCGGAAGTTGCATGAACTGGCTAAGAACTTGGACTGCAAAACATATATCTGGTCTAGTAATAGTTAAGTATATCAGTTTGTCAATCAGTTGCTGATAACTGTGCACATCCTCTAATAGTGGATCATCAATTTTTCCAACTAGTGTGTCATACTCCACTGTAGTGAGTTTTACATTCACTTCCATAGGTGTAGCAGCCGGCTTAGCTCCACTCAACTCTACTGTAGATAACAACTCTAGTGTGTACTTCCTCTGATTGAGTAAGATCCCTTTCTCAGACCTCAAAATTTCTATTCCCAAAATATATTTGAGTTGTCCCAGATCTTTAACTTTAAACTTGCTGTGCAGAGTACTTTGTGCATCATCAACCAATTGTTTACTGCTTCCTGTAATAAAAAAATCATCAACATAAACCAACACTATCACTATATCAGAACCAGACTGCTTAGTGAACAATGAATGATCATGCAGGCTTTGGATGTATCCAGCATCCAGTAAGGCAGTGGAAAGCTTGATATTCCACTGTCTAGACGCTTGTTTCAGGCCATACAAAGACTTCAGAAGTTTACATACTTTGTGCTCCCCCTGTCTGTGAAAACCTTGAGGCAAGGCCATGTAAACCTCTTCATAAAGATCACATTGCAAAAACGCATTGTTAACATCCATTTGTAGGAGAGGCCAGTCCTTCGAAGTAGCAATGCTAATAATTGTTCTCACTGTGACCATTTTTGCAACGGGTGAGAATGTTTCATGATAATCCAACCCTTCTTTTTGAGTGTAGCCTTTAGCTACCAATCGTGCTTTGTACTTATCCATAATCCTATCTACCTTATATTTTATTTTAAACACCCATTTGGAGCCTATTGCTTGCTTCCCAGTTGGTAAATCAACAATCTTCCATGTTTTGTTGCTTTCTAAAGCTACTACTTCATCAGCCATTGCACTAACCCACCTGTCATCTTGTGATGCTTCTTTGAATGACTTTGGCTCCACATGAGAAGAAAAACACCCAAATAAGCTTGATAGGGAAGAGACAAGTGAGATTAGTGCACATAGTTGGATATAGGATAGGCACAATTAGCAGATGAATTTTTTCTGGTGACATAGTCACTGAGCCACACATGTGGCTTTGAAACTCTAGTAGGTCTTGACTGTGAAACTCTAGTAGGTTTTGAGTGTTCTGCTAGTTGGGCTTCTGCAGGAACATCTGGTATGTGGAGTGGATGAGCCTCCGGAACAACACCATTTGCATCCTCAGGAACATCACCATCCGCATCTACTACTTGATTAAGATCACTCCCATTGCCAGGATCATTTACTTCTAGGAGATGAGTTGTGTCTGTAATGAACTCCCCTTGCAGGTTTGAAATCTGAACAGATTCAGAACTTGAAATAACATCACCAACAATGGTAGTGTCATCAGCAATAACCATAGGGATTGTACTGTGATCAGGATCAAGTGACTCAAACATGTCTGTCTGATCTTATGTGGTCTTCTCATGATAAGGAAACTTATCTTCTCTGAAAGTAACATCTATGCTCACAAAGAACACATTTTCATCCAAGTCAAACAACCTATACCCCTTTTGAGTCTCATAATAACCTACAAACATTGCCCTTCTTGCTTTAGCAACAAATTTATCTCCTTTTGGTAACCTACTTGCATAGCATAAACATCCAAACACCCTTAAATGATCAAGATTGGGTGCTTTGTGATGCATGACTTCATAAGGTGTTTTCCCTTTTAGTGTATCAGTGGGAAGCTTGTTAATTAAATACACAACAACTCTAAGACAGTCTCCCCAAAAGTGAGTAGGAACAGAACTCTGAAGGCTCTGACCACATTCAATATGTGCCTATGTTTCCTCTCCACAGTACCATTTTGCTGTGGAGTGTAGGCACAACTTGTTTGATGAACAATTCCATTAGTGGCAAATAGATCAACAATAGAGGAATTGCAAAATTCAGTACCATTATCAGTTCTTACTCTTTTCACAGACAATTCAAATTGATTCTTTATTAATGCAAGAAAATCTTTGAGCACTACAATCACTTCAGACTTAGACTGAATTAAGCAGACCCATGTGTACCTATTGTAGTCTTCTACTATGGTGACAAAATATCTCTTCTTGTCATATGTAGGTGTCTTATATGGACCCCAAACATCAATATGGATCAATTCAAACAATCTAACAGTCTTAGTAGTACTAATAGGGAATTTTAGTCTACATTGCTTAGCTAGAGGACACATCTCACAGTTGTGTTCAACATTTCTATTTGTAAAATCTTTCAATGAAGGTATGTGTTGCATTGCATCAATGGAAGCATGTCCCAATCTCAAATGCCATAGCCTTGCATTAGCATTACTTCTATCACCAACAACTGCATTTATTATAGGCTTTAGTTGCTCCTTCAGTATGTACAGACCTTCCCTCTCTTTACCAATCCCCAATACCTTGCCACTGAAGAGTCCTTGAAATACACAGAAATCAGGAAAAAAAGAGACTGAAAATGAAAGTTCCTTAGTCAGTTTGGACACAGACAACAAGCTAAACTTGAAGTCTGGCACATAGAGAACATCTTTAAGCTCATAGCCTTCTAGGATAGTTGTGGTTCCTACAGCTTCAACCTTACATTTACCACCAGTTGGCACCTGCACTCCATCTGTGTTGCACTCCTCTATTCTTTTAATAACAGTTAATAAATCTGTACTAGGTGAAATGGATGTTACTCTTAATGTTACTATAACTTTCATTCAATCCCATTAGAAATTGAAGTAGTCTCTGCGACTTCAAACGTGTTACATAAGAAGAGGATTCTTCGCAATCGCAGGCTGGTGATGGAATCATAGCATCCAATTCTTATCACAAATCTTTTCAGTTTTGAATAATATGAAGTCACTGTGTCTGTTCCTTGCTTGAGATTAGCAATTTCAGACCACAGGTGATAAGTTCGAGTGAGATCTGATCTATCAAATCTCTGCTCAAAATCTAACCAAACTTTCTTCGCATCGGACGAATACATGATTCCTGGTAACAGTTCACTGGTGACCGTGCTTGCAATCCAGGATAGCACAATTGCGTTGCATTTCTCCCATTGTTCTGCTAATGCTCCTTTGTACGAAGCTTTCCCACACGATCCATCAACAAATCCAAGTTTTCTTTTCCTCTGAGTGCCAATTTTATGGATCGACTCCATCAAGCATAATATTTTGGTTCAGTGAGTTTTATCAGAATGAGAACGATTCCAGGTGTATCGGATGCTTGTAGAGACAGTGGATGATTGTGATCTAGAGCTGAAACTTCATTCACCGCCATTAGTGTCTATATCTGAAGCTTTTCTTTTGAATCTCTTTCTGCTTCTCCTTACTGTGATTTTCCTTCGGATCTATGCTCTGATACCATGTTAAAACTGTCTTTACTTTCATATATTCATCACCAACAAACTTACATTCACTTTGAGAGAAGAAGAAGAAGAAGAAGAAGAGAAATCTAGATATTTTTTTTATTGTGAAGAGTAAAGCTGGAGTAGTGGTTATATACCCACTACACATGTCTAAATAGTGGTCCCCACTTATAACAACTTGTAACTAAAGCATAACAATGGCATTTGACACTACTCACCACTACAACATCCGGCTGTACATTGACACATCAACAATTAGTTGTTAATAGATGTGCAACATGAAATACCCCAAAGCAGCCTTCAATTGCTTCATTGAAACCTTCTGGTTTGTCTAAATCAACATTAAAAATATACAGTCTTTCTTGTGCACCTGGAAGATTTGTAATGTAGCTCACATCCTTCTTGCGATCTATCAATGAATTAAAAAAATTTCACCTTCAGAAACTTGGACGTATTTATTTGGCAAAATGTCCTACCAGGCCCCTAAACTTGCAGTACTACTTCGTCAAGCCAGTTAAATACGAAACTTTCATTTTATAAGCGCCTTTTTAATAAGTGTAACCATTTCCCCCCTTTTCTTCCCGTTAGACAAAATAATGAAGGATCAATGAGGTTCTTAACACCATTGCCGGAGCAAATTCTTAGCAGCTAAAAATAGCGGAGTTGGTCAATGCATATGAGAATGATAGTTTTTGGCTAGAAGTCAAAACAAGTGTCAGTGAAATTTGTAGACAAGAAGAAGGTTCAGTGGGGAGATATATAGGAAAGGAATCAAATCTGCCCAAGCCCACAAAACTAGCCCGGTGAGCTCGCTAAAGCCTGAAATAGTTCTGATGGTTGCAGATTTAGTTCCCACGGATTTAAAATCCATCTTTTAAGAGAATATAACAATGCAATATGATTATTACAACAAACAAGGGAACACGAATGCCAGTATATCAGTTCATCTTTATCAAAGGCCAAAATCTCATAAATTCTATTATTTTGCCTTTCTTCCACTAAGGACTAATAATGATGTACATCTTCACACATAGGAAAGAAGTAAAAGAAAGCAAATTCAGAGATTATATGTGAATGTAGTAACAAACCTGGATGAGACCTAATAGTGGTGTTAACAGAATAACCAAATTGAAGAAGTCTCATAACCATCCATGATCCAAGATAACCACTTCCTCCTGTTACACATACCTTCCCCTTCTGCTTCACTTCTTCCATCTTTCCCCTCTATTGATCTATTCTTTCTTCTCCTATTGTCTTTATATAGTAGTAACTATCAAGTGGTTATAGGTTGTACCTTAGTGGCCCAAGGAGAAAATTAAACGGAGGCCTTAAATTTTTAAGAAAAATTAAATTATTCTTTTTATAAAGTTTATTTTTATTTTCTTGAGATGCAAAGTTGTTAATTATTTTTTTATAATTCATTTCTTCTAACAATTCTTTTTCAATTAATAATACATATAACTAATGCATTTAATCTTTCTCGTGACAGTACTCTAGATATATCAAACTTCTTTTAATAATTTTTTTGTTTTATATAAAAAAGTTTTATTTTTCTATAAATATAGTATTTAATATTTTTCTTATAGAAAACCTATAATCTATTATTGCTAAAAAAAATAAGGCTCCTCAAATTTGAAAACCTAAAACGGTTGCCTTTTTCTTAAAAGGGTAGAGCCGCCCTGGTTGTAATATCAAAATGGAAATATGGACAAGTCATTGTCATTTATTACCAACTGCTTTCATCTCTTATAATTGGCCACACATCCAAACTCATGGAAATATGGACAAATTATTGCCATTTTTGGTTACCCATTGCTTTCATCTCTTAAAAATTTCCACGCATCCAACTAACGTGAAAGAAATCATGTATTAAAGCGTCGAACACATAGTATATTTTAAGTTACGGGTTCAGACTTACTATTTATTACAATTTAAATAACTTTTTACATATAAATTTACACTCTACTTAAAAATTATCGAGTTCAGATGATCCAATCACAAAATAGTGCATACACCCTGATCACAACTTGATGAACAAAATGAGAAAAACAATTTTTAAGTTTTCTTCTATATAACATAACCTAATTGAAGTTTTGCCGTCTGTTCATTCATTATATTAAAACGTATGTGGAAAAAAATCATAAAACGAAACTCCTTATATGATCCTCACATATTTACATTATGTGTGCAAATTTATGCAATTTAATACTCCCTCCGTCCCAAATTCTGTGGAACAATTGAAATTCGAGAGTCAACAAATTTTTTTTTATTGGAATTTCTTTATATATCTTTTAAATATTTTTAAGTTCTTCATTGTTATATTTATAATACTTTTTAGGTGGTTTTCAAATATATAAATTTTATTTTTAATAACTTAAAGTTTTTATGTCCCAATTTACAATCAAACTTTAAAAGTTTAAATCTCAATTCTAACTGTACTGCATAAATTGGGACGGAGGAGAGTAACAAATAACAATCGAAATAATACATTCATCATATATGTAAATTATTTTGAAATCAATAAATTTTATTTATTTCTTTTCTTGGCTCTTGTTTTATATTGTCACTTTTGATCGAGGTAGACGTATCTTGAAAATTTAAAAATCCTTATTCTTTTATTGAGAAAATGACAAAAATGGTCCCTTATGTTTGATGGTAGGTTCAAAATAGTCCCTTAAGTATGTATTTATCAATTTTGTCCTTACGTTTACCACAAGTTAACAAGAATGGTCCCTTAAATATGCACTTAACAATTTTGATCTTTCAAGTTTGCTAAAAGTTAACACTTTTAGTCTCTAGCAAAATACTCATCGAACTCTATCTATTACATTTGACAAGAACTATGAATTTTTTTTAGCAAGAAGTCACATTTAGAGATATACCCTACTAAAAAAGGAAAAATACTAAGAGAAAAAACTGACGGACGTCTGTCACTTATAGGGCAAAATCGAGAAAAAAATTGATAGATTTAATAATGTCAAAAATAGTACCTCGAAACACAAAAACTAGAGAGTCTATTATCTAGGTAAATATATTAACTTCAATTTTTATTTAAATATCAATATAATTTTTTTTTTTTTATACTCTTCAACTATAGTTTAGCGCTTTAAAAAACAACATCCGTCCATCGAGTTTCATAAAATAAACTGATGGACTCCTCTATTTTATTTTCAAAATAAAAATAATCATAGTTATTGCGCTAAATTAACTGACGAACGTCCGTAGGTTTTTCCTTACAAAACTTATAGTTTACACGCACTTTTACGTAGAAAAAATCGATAGATCCGTCCGACAATTTTTCGTAAAATAAATTTTAAAAATTCATTGGCTTTCTAATAGTGTCCTCGGTTTTTGTCTATTGGAATTTTTCTTGTTTTAGAAGTGAATTTTTAAATAGTTTTTGCTATTTCTAAATTATTTCTAAAGTCTGGTATAATTTTTTGGTGTAATTTCTGCTTATTATCTAAAATATTTTGTTAGTGTCTCCAAGTTTTTTGTGTTGCATACTTTAGGATTTGATGTGACTATCTGAGTCTTATAATTAAATCCTTTTTTCATAGTTCTCGTCAAATTTAATAGATATAGTTCGATGAATATTTTAGCAGAGACTAAACGTGTTAACTTTTGGAAAACTTGAAGGACCAAAACTGTTAAGTGCATATTTAAGGGACCATTCTTGATGACTTATGGTAAACTTAAAGGACCAAAACTAGTAAATGCATACTTAAGGGACTATTTTGAACCTACACTCAATGATAAGGGACCATTTTTGTCATTTTCTCTTCTTTTATCTTTTTTTTTTTAAATATATTTTTTATGACCAACAGTTAAATTTTCTAATAAAATAATGAAAACTAGCCAACTTATCTTTAATTAAGTTGTAATATCATGTATTTACGTTTTAATTATTCAATCAGTGCTACTTATTGTTTTTATGTTTCTATATCTGGTCTAATTAAATATGTACAAAAGAATGTTAACTTTGTTTGGACAAAAATTGTTTTATCAAATTTTTCCCCAAAATGAACTAATATAGAGACGTGCATGTCCTGGACCTGATCATCTCCATCAATTTTATCGTGAGCAATTATAACCAGGGCCGACTCTAAAGCCTTAGGAAAAAGGCTTGGTGCCTTAGGCCCTAAAATTGAGGAGTTTCATTTCTTTTTATTAATAATAGATTTTAAATTTTTTTTAAAAAAATTATTGAATAATATTCTAGAAAAAGTAAACTTTTGTCATACAATTAAGAGGAAAGAATTTATTAGAAAAAAGATTTGACATATCTGGAGTACTATATCTCAAGGAAGAATAAATGGATTGACTATATTATTAATTTAAAAAGTATTAGAAAAAATTGATTATTGAAGAAAATTATTAACAATTTTGCATCTTAAAGAGTCAGAAGAATAATCTTTTTTCAAAAAATAAAAAAAATTAAGACCTCAATTCGATTTGAACACCATGGAAACTTCACTGACTTTATCATCAACCTTGATTTCGCTACACTCAATAAGAACCCGGAATAGCGAAAATAGGTTCGTGTTCCGCAAATGATTGACCCATCATATCATCCGAAGAAACAGAAAATACCAAAAAGTTTGAATTCACAGCTAATAACATTGATTCAATTGGCATTGACATAATAGGAATATTTTTTCATCTCAAAGCTGAAGTGAAGAAAAAAGCCAAGTTATTGCAAAACTGCGGAATTTCATTCTATAAGGTAGGGGTTTCGGGGAAAACCTATGTGGGGCAATTTTTGGGTGTGGGATGCTCGTTTAACCTCTGTATTCTTGCTTAGCAACCAAAGCTAGCTTACTAAGGAAAACCTGTTAATGGGAGACCCCTTCTCGTAGGCAGGGGAAGCTCAATAACTGTATTTTTAAGTCAGACTTGTACTAAAAAGAAAAAGTCATACGATGCAGACGCAATGCTATACCAAGACTAAAACCGAAAAATAACCTCTCATCTTGGAATGAGACCCTGAAAGCTTTGGCCCGGCATACTACTATCATATCAGGGATGATTGTACTTGAACTGTCCCTAATTATAACCCAAGTTGCTCTACATTTTGTTTTCTTCTATATCAATTTTCAACCCACATTAAAAGACAAGCTAAAACATAGTTTCACGATATTTTAGTGGGCAAGACAATTAAAGTCAATACTCATTCAAGAAAGAAATGATAGTGCCCAGTGGCGGAGCCAAAATTTTCGCCAAGGGGGTTCAAAGTATAAAGAAGCAAACACGCAAAATTGCAAGATGAAAAACGTAGCGAGACGGGAAAGAAACAGATTAACCTTAACCCACTAAATTTAACTTACCTTTTCATAGCACGTTTAACATTTCTTCCTACTTTTACCCTGCTCCATCGAACCTTCTTAAATTTTTTATGCTTTTTTTTTTAACTTTTTTTTAAAGATCCGAGTTAGTGTCTATTCAATCATATGTTACTTTGAAAATCGCCAAGATTCTCTAAAAAGGTGTAAGAATTGAGTTACTAATATTATAATGCATATTCAGAAGATAAATAAATGGCATCGCTGATTTTTTAGTTCAATTTACTAGATTCATCATTTGTAAAAAAGATAAATGATGAATAAATCAAATAAGTTTAGTTTAGTTTCCATCTCTCTAGAATAGAATTGGAAAAAATAGAAAAGAAATACCATGAAATGAAAGAAAGAAAATTTAATTAAATAGATATTGTTAAAAGGATATTCACGACTTTTAAATTTAATTTACCTTATTTTAAGAAAATATTTTTTCTATCTCAATTTCAAATTTAATAACAATTCATCATTTTTAAAAAGAGTTTCTTCGAATTAATACATGAAAAAAGAATTACGTAGAAATAAAATGAGTAATAAAAAAAATAAAAAAAAGAAGATGTGTGCTTAATAAATTTGAACAAAAGCAAATTGAAATAGAGAAATAGCATAAAAGAGAAAAATAAGTCTATTTCAAAGAAGCTTTGCTATGACCTATGGACTTTCCAAAGCATAAAAAAAGAGAAAAAAAGGCAACTAATGGGACTTGAACCCAGGACGTGGGGGATATTAATGAACCCCCTTAACCACTGAGCTAGGCTTCTCATTTATTTTAAAGGGGTTCATTTTAATGTATATACTCATACAACCAGAATTTGACCTTACGTATATAGTGTAATTTTTTGACGAAGGAGGTTCGGGTGAACCCCCTGGGCTCCACCTAGCTCCTCCCCTGATAGTGCCCCAACAGTAGTGACCAAACCTAACTTGGCATTATGCCCACCCTATACACTTATTTTGTAAAATATTCATTCATTTTTTTTAAATTTAATTTTTAGAATTAGGTTAACAAAAGGTAAAAAAGATGGAGTCGGAGCTTTTTAAAAATCTGTCTGAATTCCTTTAAAGCTAATTTTAATTTACCTAGATCCCTTACAAGTTTTCAAAATATACACAAGTTCCAAGTTCATTACTTCTTTCCCCACTCTCCCGCTTCTCTCTCTCTCTTCTAATTGTTCAAACTCTCTCAAATCTCCATTTTCAATTTCTCTTCTCCTCTAACCTCCAAGCTTCAAATTCTTCGTCCCCAGGTAAGTAATCTTCTTCTTCCAATCATTTTTAAGTGCACATTGTCATGACTTTTTTTCCAGTCGCCCTAGTGTTCCTTAAGAAGATTTATAAAAAATTTGTAGAGCTTAATCTATTTTTTTAATAGAAAATCTGTGTTATTGACGTCTAATTTATTGTTTGTGTGTTATCTTACTCTTCACCCTGGAGCTTGCATCACGAGTCCCTTGTGCTTGCTCTGATTTTTTTTTTTCAGGGTGTAAACTTCAGAGAAATGTGTTTTTAACCCCCCTAGTCGTGGAACTCTCTCTGCGACCTTCTGGCCTTGCCTTAGACGTCAATTTGTGAAATTTGACTTTCTGAGCTCCATTTTGATCTTCTTTTGGCTTCTTTCATCAAATCCGCACAAAATACCTTACATAAGTGATAATTCATAAAATTAATGTAAGAATAATTTTTTACTTGTGGCCCAAGTTTATTTGTGACCCAAGTAAAATCATAATTAACATTTAATGAAGAATAGATCTCGTTCGTTCACCGGTTACTTGATGAACATCCCAAATTAAATCTTAACCTTTATAAATTGGTCCTCCCTCCACCCATTAGGGTTACTACATACTCTCTACATTCTTTCCATCGCTGACTGTTGTGGTAACGTAAGACTAGGGTAAGGAGGTAGAAATTAATTTACAACTAATGCTTTCGTTTCTCTTTGTGATGATGTGGAAGGTAGAAATTAATTTACAACTAATGCTTTCGTTTCTCTTTGTGATGATGTCTTCCGCATCATATATGTGCCCTTAACGATCTCTATGTAAGATTATCGTGTTTAAGATCCTGATGTGTGTTAAGTATCAAAACTTATATGTGGTATCCGAGCCTGGATATTTGAACTGATAATCTTCATCAAAGAAGATATTATGGTTATCACCGTGTTGTATGTACAATCACATTTAGGGGTAGTTTGGTAGAGTGTATAAGAATAATGCGAAATATGATATATTAGTAATGCTTGCATTAATAATGCTTGCATTAGTTATGCTGAGATTTTTCTTATGCAATGTTTGGTTTGGTGCATTAAAAATAACATGCATTGCATATTTTTTTTTAAAAATAATTTACAAAAATACCCTCCACAAATATTATAGAAATGATGTGGAAAGTATTTTGAGGGACAATTGTGTCTTTAACCATTCTAATGCATGCATTAGAATCCATTACATTACTAATATATAAAAATTCATGGTATTAGTAACACATAACTCAAGGTATTAATAATATACAAAATTAATGCATGCATTAGATTTTCTAATACACTCTATCAAACGACCCCTTACAGTATTATTGAATTACTTTCTAAGTCACTGTTGTATGATGTAACCGTTTTCGATTTAGCAAATTAGAGCCAAAGTCACGTTTTGTTTAAAAAGCTTTTTTTTAATTCTTTAATCATTGGATGTGACCACTAATTTTATGTAACAATCGGGTCCGTCATTACGGGTAAACTTTTCATGCCAAGTTTTAGAGTTAGAAAACTCCGGGTTTGGGAGTTTGAAATTCTAGGCTAGGCTAGCCTCGACCAGTTTTGCAGTGAGGTATAGTCTAGGGAAATTCGGGTGAGGATTGAGTTAGATGTCTTGATTTGAGCTAGTTTTTCACGTAGTCAAGATATAAAGGAGTCCGGGGGACTTTTCAGAATCGAATTCGAACAAGTAGAACTCCCAGAATCGAGGTTGATGAGAAGAGGTAGTTTTGGAACGTCGAAAAAATAAGTGTGTTATAAAATGGACTAGTTTTGGAGATTTTATGACTTTCTGTCCCGTGTCAACCGCTATAGCAATTTAATGCAGAAACTTCCCCAAAAACATTCAGTTTTCACAAGTTCATTTGGGAGAAGGGCTAGCGACCTCCGCTGTAGCGGAAAAATTACCGCTACAGCGGAAGTCAACGTCGGTCAGCCTCCACCATAGTGGACGACTCTTCTACGACAATACCATTATAGCAGAGCGGACTGCTATAGCGGAGCGTAATGGGATTTAATGCAGAAACTTTCCCAAAAACATTCAGTTTTCACAAGTTTATTTGGGAGAAGGGCTCGGGCGATTTCAAGCATTTTTCTTCCCTAAGGTAAGGTTTCTACCCTTCTAACTCCGTAATACTTTTCCTATGCTGTAGGATTGCTAGGAGTGGACTTGGGGAAAGATTTGGGATGACTTAGGGAGGGTAGAATCTGGGAAAAAGGGGGATTCTATGTGTAGAAGTTCTTGGGTGTTGCTAAATTTACTGTTTTATAATCATGTGACCTTAATTTTCTAATTTTATCCATAAAAATGGTAGAACTAGGTGAATTAATGGCGGGAAGCCCAGAAAAAAGAGTGGAATGATCATGGGTGGCCTGGGATTTAGGATTATAAGTAGTCCGGGTAAAATTTAGGCCATAAAGATTAATTATTGGTTATTGTGTGTTGTTTTAGACCAAGAACTGACAAGAACTTCGGGAAACGGGAAAGCTCCAGTTGTGTAATGCTTTTAATCATTTTGAGGTAGGTGATGATTTGCTTCCTGTATGCTGTGTGTGTTTAAGTACTCTTATCTAAGTATTTGTATGAAATTCATTGCTTAGGGAATGATTAGAAGTGTCTAATAGTTCAGTTAGCAGTCTGGTAAATTGAACGTTGTATTGTCCTTGTTAGTTTTACAAGTTGATTGTTCATTTTTGTGACTGTGGATTGCTTGACTTTGGTTGGCTCGGGTACCACGCCTGGTATGTGATAATACTAACGATTGGCTCGGGTACCACTCCCGGTACATGTTTACTTTATTATGTTGTTGCATCTTTATTTAATAGTTCCTTGAGTGGAATGGGTTGTGAACTTGAATTGCGGTTGCGTATTTTGGTCCTTGGGGGGCCGGGTTGTCACATTGCTTTACGAGTTTGTCATGGTGTAAACCAGGTTAGTTGTCTGACACTTAGGTGTTGTCTAGAGGGGATCCAGGGTGGGTCCGGGATATGTAGCAGATTATGACTGTTTGTGTTGTGGATTATTGATCATAACTGTGAAGTGATTTACATGTGGGACAAGTTGGGTAGAGACTTGTAGTCTAGGAATACTTGTTGACTTGCCTATGTATTTTCTGTACTCTTACTTGATTTCTGTACTTTTTCATACACTGTTTTACTTGGAACTGGCTGATGATCCTACCAGTACATGATGGTTGTGTACTGATACTGCACTTGCTTATCTTTTTGTGAGTACATAAAATCTTTCAGCGGTTGACGCACGACCTCACTTGTAGGCCAGACACTTCAAGATATCAAGTGTGAGCTGTTCGATCGAGCTGCCTTGGTTTCTTTCTTATTGGTTGTAGCCCACTTATTTTGGGCTTAGACTATTTCTTTTATTTTGGGGTTGCATCCCTACACTCTAGTTTGATAGATGTTTTCGGTACGATGACTTTCAGATTCTAGGGAAGGATTTTCCTCAGTTTATTTTATTTATTTATAGAGTTGGTTTTATTCAAGATTGAATGCTAGTTTACTTTTTGCACTGGTTTTAAGCTGTTAGGATAGGCTAAGAGTTGGACTCTAATAGTTTGCTTATCCGAGGATTGGGTGGGTGCCACTCATGATGGTCGGGGTCGTGACAAAGATGGTATCAGAGCCCTAGGTTCGTTGATCTCATCGTACCAAAATAGGTCTAGTAGAGTCTTGCAGAACGGTGCGGAGATGTCCGTACTTTTCTTCGAGAGGCTGTGGGACTTTAGGAAACTCTCTTCTTTCTTCCATCGTGCTATAACTTGATTCCAATTGGTATCTGGTGATACAAATTGGTATCTGACTCTTTCACTCTTCTGTCCACAGATGGTTAACACAAGGAACAACAGGGCTAGACCGGCGGTCCCAGCAGTGGGCCTGGCTGTCCGTGGTAGAGGCAGGGGAAGGGGCAGAGGACAAGAAAGAGCCACACCCGCCAGGGGTGGGGCTAAAGCTGCTGCAGGAGCGCGAGAGGCAACCCCTCCCCCACCTCAGGAACAGGTTGTCGAAGATATGGAAGTTGTTGTGGAGGATGATGGGGTGCAGGCTGAGGCAGAGGCAGCACCGGCTGGAGGTGCAGGCCTTCCCTCTATGACACCAGAAGCATTTCAGAAGGCTTGTAACTTCTTGAGTGGTTTGGTTAGTGCTGGAGCCATACCCACGGGCGTTGCAAATCAGGCTCTGGGCACTCTGCCAGCAGATCCTACGGCTCCTAGGATGGATGCAGCTTCAGGCACATGTGACTTATTCAGGACAATGCTAGGCGCAGTGATGACGGGGAATGAACATAAAATGCTGACTAAGTTACTCAAACTGAAACCTCCTACGTTTCAGGGTACTGACAAGGAAAATGCTTATGAGTTCATACTGGATTATTATGAGAGGCTGCACAAGCTGGGCATTGTGCAACAGTATGGGGTAGAGTTCATCACATTTCAGCTGCAGGGTGATGCCAACCAGTGGTGGAGATCTCATGTGGAGTGTCGGTCGTCTGTTTTACCTCCACTGACTTGGGAGCAGTTCCATTCTCTTTTCATAGAGAAGTACGTACCCCGTACTTTGAGGGACCAGAAAAAAGTTGAGTTCTTGAATTTGGAGCAAGGCATCATGTCAGTCTCTGCTTATGAGGCAAAGTTTCATGCCTTGTCTTATTTTGCTACGCAGTTGCTGGGTTTCAAAGAGGAGCGGGTTTGGTTGTTTATCAAGGGTTTGAATACTGAGCTTCAGGTATTGTCTGTTCACATAAATTTTCAGGGAAAGGCTTTAATGATGTAGTGGATTATGTGAAGAAACTTGAGGGAGTCAGGCAGGCGGGGCAAGCTAAGGTGTTAGCCAAGAAGCCCCGGAATGAGGGAAATTATGGTGGTTCGTACTCCAGAAGTCAGAATCAGCAAGTATACTCAGCCTGTCCTATTCAGTCAGCTCTGTCAACTGCTACAGGTGGTCATTCGGGAGCTTATCAACAGTTTTCAGCTCCTACAAGCCAGGGAGCTTCTTATTCATCTGCTAGCAGGCCTACACTTGATTGTGGTTGCTTCCATTGTGATGATCTGGGCCACTTTAAGAGGGAGTTCCCTCACAGGCATACCGGTAATCAGGTTCAGCAGCAGCCCAAGGCTGTGGTCCCGGCAGGTAGAGGTGGTCATGCTAGAGGTCGTCCATAGGGTGGGCGAGGTAACTTTCAGGAAGGCCGGGGAGACAGAGGGAATAGAGGCGCGGGCAGGGGTGCGACACAGCCGGCCAGAGAGGTTGCCTGGATTGATGATCGAGCTCACTGCTATGCATTTCCAGGGAGGACCGAGGCTGAGGCATCAGATGCAGTAATCACATGTACCATTCTCATCTGTTATAAAATGGATTTGGTGTTCTTTGACCCAAGTTCTATATATTCTTATGTGTCTGTGAGTTTTGCATTAGGTCTGGACTTGGTATGTCATATCCTTGATTCCCCTATCCATGTTTCTACCCCGGTTAGAGAGTCAGTTATGGTGACTCATGTTTATCGTAACTATTTTGTTGTTTTTGTGGGGTTGCATACTTGGGTAGACTTGGTAATCCTAGATAGGGTTGACTTTGAGGTGATTTTGGTCATGACCTGGTTATCCCCTTATCATGCCGTGTTAAATTGTAACACTAAGACTGTGGCTCTAGAGATTCTGGGTAAGGAGAGGCTAGAGTGGGAAGGTGTGTACAGGTCTAAGCCGGTCAGGATTATATCATTCGTTCGGGCTAGAAAGCTAGTGGAGAGAGGGTGTTTAGCCTTTTTGGATCATCTTTGGAATGATAGTATGGAGTCCCCATCTATTGAGTCAGTTCTAGTTGTTTCAGAGTTTCGAGAGGTGTTTCTAGTGGATTTTCCTGGTATGCCTCCGGACAAGGATATTGACTTTTGTATTGAATTAGAGTCGGGCACTCATCCTATTTCCATTCCTCCGTATCGTATGGCTCCAGCAGAGTTAAGGGAACTTAAGACTCAGCTTCAGGAACTCCTAGATAAGGGATTTATCCATCCCAGTACTTTGCCTTGGGGTGCTCCGGTATTGTTTGTAAAGAAGAAGGATGGTAATATGCGTATGTGCATAGATTATAGGCAGTTGAATAAGGTTACCATCTGAAATAAGTATCCTCTACCCCGTATTGATGATCTGTTTGACCAGTTATAGGGTGCATCGGTGTTTTCAAAAATTGACTTGAGGTCAAGGTATCACCTGTTAAAAATTAGGCTTGAGGACATTCCTAAGACTGCTTTTCGAACTCGCTATGGGCATTACGAGTTCTTAGTAATGTCGTTTGATTTGACTAATGCACTGGCAACATTCATGAGGTTAATGAATGGGTTGTTTAAATCTTACTTGGATTCGTTTGTCATCATTTTCATTGATGATATTTTGATCTACTCCAAGAGTAGGGAGGAGCATGCTGAACATCTTAGTATAGTGTTGGACATTTTGAGGCGTCAAAAGATTTATGCGAAGTTTACCAAGTGTGAGTTCTGGTTGACTTCAGTAGCATTCTTGGGGCATGTAGTGTCAGAAAAATGGGTGATGGTAGATCCCCAGAAGATAGAGGCAGTCAAGAGTTGGGCTCGGCCTAGCTCTGTGACTGAGGTGAGGAGTTTTATTGGGCTTGCAGGCTATTACCGGAGGTTTGTTAAGGATTTTGCCTCCATTGCTACTCACTTGACAAGGCTAACACAAAAAGATGTACCATTTGTGTGGTCCAACAAGTGCGAGGAGAGCTTCCAAAAGCTCAAGACACTTCTGACCACGACTCCTATTTTGTCCTTGCCGGTTGAAGGTAAAGACTTTATTATTTACTGTGATGCTTCACATTCTGGTTTGGGTACTGTGTTGATACAGGATATGAATGTGATAGCCTATGCTTCTAGGAAGTTGAAGGTGCATGAGAGAAACTATCCTACTCATGATTTAGAGTTGGCAGCGGTGGTTTTTGCACTCAAGATTTGGAGACACTATCTCTATGGTGTCAAGTGTGAAGTGTTCACTGATCATTGTAGTCTACAATATGTTTTCACTCAGAAGGATTTGAACCAGAGGTAGAGAAGGTGGATGGAATTGTTGAAGGATTACGATATGACTATTCAGTACCATCCGAGTAAGGCTAATGTGGTGGTAGACGCATTGAGCCGAAAGACAACTAGCATGAGCAGTTTGGCTTATTTGGGAGTGTCCAAACGACCACCAGCAAGGGAAATTCAGGCATTAGAGTCTAAGTTCATGCACCTGGGGTATTTCAGAGCAAGGTGGGATCTTGGCCAGTGTTGAGGTCAAATCCACATTCATAGAGGAGATAAAGGCCAAACAGTTTCAGGATTCGCAGTTGAGCAAGCTTTGGGGCAAGGCAATATCCGGAGAGTCCGGGGATGCCACGTTGGACTCTGACAGTGTGTTAAACTTTATAGGAATGATATGTGTTCCTCGAGTCGATGACATGATTCAGAAAGTATTGACAAAGGCTCATGGTTCGCGATATTTAATTCATCCGGGTGTAACCAAGATGTACAGGAATTTGAGGCATCTTTATTTGTGGCCTGGTATGAAAGGGGACATAGCTGATTTTATGTCCAAGTGTCATAATTGCTAGCAGGTAAAGTATGAGCACCAGAGACCTGCAGGACTACTTCAGAGGATGCCCATTCCAGAGTGGAAGTGGGAGAGAATAGCCATGAATTTCGTGGTGGGTCTCCCCAAGACCTTGGGGAAGTATGATTCTATTTGGGTCATTGTTGACAGACTGACCAAGTCAGCTCACTTCATTTCGGTCAGGGTGGATTACAATTCGCAGTAATTGGCTAAGGTCTATGTGAAGGAGATTGTGAGATTGCATGGAGTGCCATTGCCCATCATTTTAGACAGGGGTACGCAATTTACTTCCAAGTTTTTGGGTAAGTTGCACGAAGAGTTGGGCACTCAACTCACCTTTAGTACAACCTTCCTTCCTCAGAGTGATGGCCAGTCGGAGAGGATGATTCAGGTATTGGAGGACATGCTGAGAGCATGTGTGATTGACTTCGGGGGTCATTGGGACTAGTTTCTACAATTGTGTGAGTTCTTATACAATAATAGCTACCACTCCAGTATTGAGATGGCACCATTCGAGGCTCTGTATGGAAAGAGTTGTAGGTCACCGATTGGGTGGTTTGAGGAAGGTGATGTTAAACTTTTGGGCGTAGACTTGGTAAGGGAAGTGCAAGAAAAGGTAAGAGATATTTAGGCCAAGTTACTAGCTGCCCAAAGTAGGCAGAAGGAATATGCGGATCGCAAGGTTCGGGACATGGAATTTCAGGTTGGTGAACAAGTGTTGCTGAAAGTGTCACCAATGAAGGGAGTCATGCATTTCGATAAGAGGGGCAAGCTCAACCCCTGGTTCATCAGCCCGTTTAAGGTTCTTAAAATTGTGGCCAGTGGCTTACAAGTTAGCACTGCTGCCTAGTTTGTCGAGTGTCCATCCGGTATTCCATGTATCCATGCTTAAGCGATACCATGGTGATGGGGACTACATCATCAAGTGGGATGAGGTGTTACTTGATAATGATCTTCGCTATGAAGAGGAGCCGGTTCTGATTCTTGATCGGGATATCTGAAAATTAAGGACAAAGGTGATCAGTATGGTAAACGTTCATTGGAAGCATCGTTCGGTTGAGGAAGCCACTTGGGAAACCAAGAGGGACATGCGGGACAAGTACCCGTACTTGTTTGAGGATACAAGTACTACTCCTTCCTTCTTTATCTTTCTGTATTTTTGGGTTTGATTGTTCAGGATTGAACGATGGATAAATTGGTATCTGTTGTAATGACTGGGTCCGTCGTTACGTGTAAACTTTTTGTGCCAAGTTTTAGAGTTAGAAAACTCCAGGTATGGGAGTTTGAAATTCTGGGCTAGACTAGCCTCGGCCGGTTTTGGAGCCAGGTATAGTCTAGGGAAATCCGGGTGAGGATTGGGTTAGATGTCTTGATTTGAGCTAGTTTTTAATGTAGCTAAGATATAAAGGAGTCTGAGAGACTTTTTGGAATCGAATTCGGGTAAGTAGAACTCCCAGAATTGAGGTTGACGTGAAAAGATTATTTTGGAACGTTGGGAAAATAAGTGTTGTAAAATGGACTAGTTTTGGAGATTTTATGACTTTCTGTCCCATGTCAACCGCTATATTTTGCCATAGCGACCTCCACTGTAGCGGAGAAATCACCGCTACAATGGAGAAATTACCGCTACAGTGGAGAAATTACTGTTACAGCAGAAGTCAACGTCGGTTAGCCTCCGCCATAGCGGACGACTCTACTACGGCGGTACCGCTATAGTCGAATGGACCGCTATAGCGGAGCGTGATAGGATTTAATGCAGAAATTTCCCCAAAAACATTCAGTTTTCACAAGTTCATTTGGGAGAAGGGCTAGGGCGATTTCAGGCATTTTTCCTCCATTCTTCATCGTTTTTCTTCCCTAAGGTAAGGTTTCTATCCCCCGAACTTTGTAATACTTTTCCTATGCGCGAGGATTGCTAGGAGTGGACTTGGGGAAAGGTTTGGGATGACTTAGGGAGGGTAGAATCCAGGGGAAAATGAGGATTCTATGTGTAGAAGTTCTTGGGTATTGCTAAATTTACTGTTTTATGATTATGTGACCTTAATTTCCTAATTTTATCCGTAAAAATGGTAGAACTAGGTGAATTAATAGCGGGAATCCCGGGAAAAAGGGTGGAATGATCATGGTGGCCTGGGGTTTAGGATTATACGTAGTCCAGGTGAAATTTAGGCCATAAAGATTAATTATTGGTTATTATGTGTTGTTTTAGACCAAGAACCGGCAATAACTTCAAGAAACGGGAAAACTTCGGTTGTGTAGAGCTTTGGATCATTTTGAGGTAGGTGATGGTTTGCTTCCTGTATGCTCTGTGTGTTTAAGTACTCTTATCAAAGTATTTGTATGAAATGCATTGCTTAGGGAATGATTAGAAGTGTCTAATAGTCCAGTTAGCAGTGTGGTAAATTGAATGTTGTATTGTGCTTATTGGTTTTACAAGTTGATTATTCATTTTTGTGACTGTGGATTGTTTGACTTTGGTTGGATTGGGTACCACGATTGGTATGGGATAATACTAACGGTTGGCTCGGGTACCACGCCTGGTACAAAATATACTAACAGTTGGCTCGGGTACCATGCCCGGTACAAGATAATACTAACAGTTGGCTCGGGTACCGTGCCTGGTATGGGTTTACTTTATTGTGTTGTTACATCTTTATTTAATGGTTCCTTGAGTGGACCGGGTTGTGAACTTGAATTGCGGTTGCGTATTTTGGTCCTTGAGGGGCCGAGTTGTCACATTGCTTTACGAGTTGGTCTTGGTGTAGATCGGGTTGGTTGTGTGATACTTAGGTGTTGTCTAGAGGGGATCGAGGGTGGGTCCGGGATATGTAGCAGAATATGACTGTTTGTGTTGTGGATTATTGATCATAACTGTGAAGTGATTTACATGTGGGACAAGTTAGGTAGAGACTTGTAGTCTAGGAATACTTGTTGACTTGCCTATGTGTTTTCTGTACTCTTACTTGATTTCTGTACTTTTTCATACACTGTTTTACTTGGAACTGGCTGATGATCCTACCAGTACATGGTGGTTGTGTAGTGATACTGCACTTTCTTATCTTTTTGTGAGTACAGAAAATCTTCCGGCGGTTGACGCACGACCTCACTTGTAGGCCAGACACTTCGAGATATCAAGGGTGAGCTGTTCGATTGAGCTGCCTTGGTTTCTTTCTTATTGGTTATAGCCCACTTGTTTCGAGCTTAGACTATTTTTTTTGTTTTGGGGTTGCATCCCCGCACTCTAGTTTGATAGATGTTTTCGGTATGATGACTTTCAAATTCTAGGGAGGGATTTTACGCAGTTTATTTTATATATTTATAGAGTTGGTTTTATTCAAGATTGAATGCTAGTTTACTTTTTGCACTGGTTTTAAACAGTTAGGCTAGTCTAAGAGTTAGCCTCTAATGATTTGCTCATCCGGGGGTTGGGTGTGTGCCACTCACGATGATCGGGGTCGTGATATTTTATAATACTAATGACATATAATGTAAGGCATATTTATGCCTCTGGCAATGAATGACAAAATCTGTCTCTTGCCTTTTAAGTGTTAGAATTGGAATTGAGATAAGAATAAAATGTAGGGTATCTACCATTACTAGATACAAAACCTCGTGTTATGCGCGAGTTCAATGTTAATATTCGAAAATTATAAGATTTGTCTAGTTTAGATATACATATATTATTATTTTATTTAGATTAATATTTTTTTTAGATATGCATACACTATTTTATTAGATCAACGAAATTCATATAAGAATATTTAAGTTGTTAATTCTTGTGATTTATAATACTTTTAATATAAATTTTTTATTGTGATTTATAATACTTTCATGTAATTTTTAAATAAAAAATAAATTATTAATTATTGTGATTTATAATACTTTTTACATAAGATAAATAAATTAAAACGAAAAAAAGTATAAATTTTTTCGAAGTGAGGCCCTCTGAAGCAGACATGTCGTCCATGTCCTACCTGCTTCAGCAGCCTAACCATGGCTTCTTAAATAGGATAATAATAAGCTATAAATTTAATTTCTTTTAAATTCCTTTGGAATTCAGTTTTGGATCTGGAATATTTTGAGCCATAATTAGATAAAGCTTTATGTTTATTACGACTCAGTTATCGGGCGGTGCGGGCACTTACTCTAATCCACCTAGATAGGAGAACCCTTACCACCCGAACCAACAGGCAATGCGTAAAAGAAAATAACCATTAAGTAAGTCCCTTTTATACATGAGAAATCCTTTTTACAAATATTTGAAAAATCTTTATACAACAATTTTCGAAAAATAACAACCTTTAGAACTTGGGCAAATTTACTAACAATATAACACAACCTCCCCAGAACCTAGTCTAAGGCGGTACAAGAGCTTCTACAAGATGAGCTTATAACATAGGATGGACACAAGTCCCATCATAGAAGGAAGGAGGAGCTGCTGGAAGATCACCACAATCCTGAACCTGTGAAACATCACCGACCCTGCAACCAGACTATACCCAAAAAGGTATAGCAAGAGTAGAATCAGTATAAACACGTGTACTGGTAGGCATCATCGGCTGACCCGAATTCACTCCTACCATCATATAAAAATCAAGATAAAACGCACAAGGTAAATGCTTCACCCCTTTCAACATCACTTTTATCAATCTCCCCTTTCGGAACCAACCTTCCTAACCTTTCGCTACCAACTCCACCACCCTAGACTTGACCCTGACATCTAGGACTTCTCAAGTCTCACTTTAACCTTTACCCCAGTCAGCTACCTTGACTAAATATCCAGGCTTAATCCGGCTAACTGCCCCACCAAATCACTTATGCCCGTAGTATTACCTACCATTGTCCGGACCTTTCCGGAACCTCTAGGATAACTTTCCAACCTGTTTATATTAGCCAGTAACTACACCTCAGACTCTCAGTCTTCCTCCCAATATACCAATCATATAGAATTCTACTAACGACCATTGACACCTTTAATGAAACCATAGTGTTACATCTAATTCCCTTTTTACATCACATAACCCGGACCCTCCAAGGATCCTCCACCCACGCCTAAGTATTCAACAGACTACCCCGGTCTACACCAAGACCCACCCTTAGCTTATTAACCTCAACAATTCCTGACCGCCATTAGTACATTTAATGACAATAATTTATGAACTTATAACCTCATTTACATAGTCTGGACCCACTCGGATCCCTCTAACACATCTAGGTGTTAACATGGCAAATCCGGTCTACACCAAGACCAAATGTAATATCACAATTTATAAACAAAGCTCGGTCCACTAATGAAACCAAATCAATTACACAATGTAATGCAATAAGTAAACCCATACTAGGCATGGTACCCGATCCAACCGTTAGTATTATCCCGTACCAGGCGTGGTACCTGAGCCAACCGTTAGTATATTCCGTACCAAGCATGGTACCCTAGTGAATTGTTAGTATATTTCGTACCAGGCATGGTACCCGAGCCAACCGATTATCAAACAATCCACAGTCACAAAAATGAACAATCAAATTGTAAACCAACAGGCACAATACAATGTTCAATTTACCAGACTGCTAAACGGGATTATTAGACATTTCTAATCATTTCCTAAGCAATGCATCTCATACAAATACTTAGATTGGAGTACTTAAACACACAAAGCATATAGGAAATAAACTATCACCCACCCCATTCCGGGTACACAATAAACCATCAAATCTCATCCAAAGGCTAACTCCGGTTCACTCCTTTTAAACATACAATTAATTACATTTATTCCTGACCCTCTTCCTAGGACCAAATGCAACCTGGAAAAACTTTTCCCAGCCTTAGAACACAACCAACGAATATCCTAATTATCCCAATTAGTTCCGGAACGTCCGTTTCTTACACATTGTTAATTACTAACCTCCTTCTGGTTCCCCGAATCTCCCAATATTCTAGTTCCCATATTTTTATTAGCAAAACCACACAATTTAAGCAATGCCTAGAATATCACAATATCCTATCTCCATTCTACCATTTCCAAACTAATTCAACAATCAACAACTTCCTCCAGACTCCGTGCCCGAAGGCCTAACCATAGATTTCTCCCTTTCATTTTATACAATAATAAGAAAATGAAAGCGGTCAATCTACTCTTGGAAGAAACCTAGCCTACTTGGATGTCGAGCAGCTGTTCCATGCCCTTTCTGGCTCTGCGAAGGCATTCCCTGACGATCCTGCAGGCCCGAATCCGTGGTTTCATGCCTCTTTAGCTGGAATTCCTCCTCCTCATGGTCCCCAAGCCTTGGAGCAGCATAGGAGGATTTTTGGAGGAACCCTCGTATGTTTCTCAACTGAGGAGGAGAAATCTTTTAATAAAACTCATGCTGAGGCTGCTTCCTCCCGTCATTCTTCTATAGCGGATGGCCTTCCGTCAAAGAGATTCCGCTATAGCGGATAAAATACCGCTAAAGTGGAGTGACATTATCCCGGATGATTTCTAAATATCTGAAATTTTCCGTCACATCATCCCACTTAATACTAAAATATTTTGATTCGTTTTAAAATTTCATGACGCCGTGGTTCCTGAAATAATGACGGATCCGATCGTTACAATGTTGAAATTATTGGGATTCATTTTTGCACAAGTTTTAAATTGAACTGTAATCTCATATTATGCAATAATGGTTCTTAATTTCCATAACTCAATAATGATTGTTTGATATTTATGTCTTGCAATAATTGGTAGTGGTCCTTACATCAAATTACTTAAATGATGTATGTGTTTAAAGTTATATAGTTTGTTAGTCACCAAAGTGGTTAAACTAAAATGTTGATATTTACACATACATTTTTGACCTTATGCATGTTTTAGATTATATAGTTTGTTAGTCACTAAAATGGCCAAACTAGAACGTTTAAAACTCACATGCGTAAAATTTTATGATATTATGTGTGCATTTATATTCATATAGTTTGTTAGTCACCAAAGTGGACAAACTAGTATGGTTAAGAAAATATGCATACATAAATTTGTCATTTATTCATAAAAAATAATGAAATGCCTATTGTTGAAAATCAATAGATAAACTGACTTTCACTGTTGCTAGAACTTAAGGATTTATCCAAAGGTGAATCAATTATTCTATGAATAGTGAACTTTATGAGGTAAATTAATATTCTTTAGTCGAATATATATTGTATATCCAAAGATGTTGTATATGTTTGATTAAAAATATTTAATTATGTATTTAAAATAAAAATGACATCCAAATTATGATAGTGTGTCGTAGTATTTAACCAAAGTAGAATTACGATATACTTTTATTGTTTTGCTGAATCCACATTATTTTCTGATTTGTGAGCATGTATATCTATTTTGCAGCTATTCCTCTCCATTCACATGTTTCATCTGTTACTGTATTCAATGGATTGAACTTCTCTGAATGACATGAGCAAGTCCAATTTTATTTAGGTGTGATGGATCTTGATTTGGCTCTGCTAAATGACAAATCTGCTGCCATTACTGATAAAAGCAGTGAGAATGAGAAGTCTTTCCATAAATCATGGGAGCGCTCTAACGGATTGAGACTTATGTTCATACGAATGACTGTTGCTAATAACCTTAAGAGTACTATTCCATAAATAGAAAGAACCAGAAAATACCTGAAGTTTGTGAAAGAACATTTTTGTTCTGCTGATAAGTCTCTCGCTGGTACACTAATGGTTGAACTCACGATCATGAAGTTTGATGGGTCACGTAGTATGAAAAATCATATCACCAAGATAACTAACATTGAAATAAGACTTCGGACCCTGGGGATGAAAGCGGCTAACACCTTCTTGGTTAAGTTTATTCTGAAATCATTGCCTCTTGAGTATGGACCATTCTAAATTTACTATAACACTATTAAGGATAAGTGGGATATTAATGAATTGTCCAGTATGCTTACTTAGGAGGAGTCAAGACTTAAGAAATAAGAAACTCATTCCATTAACCTCATGGGTCAAGGAGCTGGTAAAGGACTTAGAGTGAAGGCCAACAAGTTTAAGAAGAAGAAAGCACCTGCTAAAGTTCCACAAGGTGCTCATAAGTGTCACGACTCAGCTACTGGGCTGTGCCGGCACCTACTTTAATCTACCTAGATAGGAGAATCCTTACCACCCGAATCAACAGACAAAGCAGAAAAGAACATAAGTCATGAAATAAAAACTCTTTTTAATACATGGAACTTCCTTTATAAAATTTCAGGAAATAAATGACTTATAGAACTTGCGAAAAATCATTTACAATATGAGACAAACCTCCCTAGAACCTAGTCTAAGCCGGTACAAGTGCTACTATAAGATGGTACATAGCTGAAGAGGATATAACTCTCACCATATAAAAGAAATAAGAGCTGCCGGAAGATCACCGCCATCCTGAACCTGTGGAACATTACCAACCCTGCAACCAGACTATACCCAAAAAGGTATAGCAAGAGTAGAATCAGTACAAATACACATACTGGTAAGCCTTATCAGTTGACCCAAATTCACTCCTACCATCATATAGAAATCAAGATAAAATACATCAGTTAAATACTTCACCCCTTTTCACAATTGCCTTTATCAATCTCCCCCTCCATCGGAACCAACCTTTCTAACCTTTTGCTGCCAACTCCACCACCCTAGTCTTATCCCTGACATCTAGGACTTCCCAAGTCTCACATACCACTATACTTTCCAAGTCTCACTCACCTTTACCAATATCCATGTCCATGCCTGGACTACCCTTCCCTTACCTAAATCAACTGTCTTGACTAGACATTTAGACTTAACACGGGTAACTGCCCAACCAAACCACTTATACCCATATTCTTACTTATCAGTGTCCGGACTCTTTACGGACCCCTATGATAACCTTTCAACCTGTTTATAACAACCAGCAACTACAACCCCAGACTATCAGTCTTCCTCCCAATTTATCAACCATACCAAATTCACCTAGCCACCATTGGCACATTTCATGACAACCATAGAGTTACATCTAAATCTTTTTTTACATAGTCTGGACCTACCCCGGGATACCCCTAACAACATCTAAGTGTTAGCATGATAAGCCTAGTCTTTACCAAGACCATATATAAATCAGTATAATCTCCCGGCCTCTCATGGACTATATGCAATTTTCACAGTTCAAGAATACAGCCCGGTCCGCTCATGGAACCTTCACAAGAATACAACAATGTAATAAAATAAATCCGTACTAGGCGTGGTACCTGAGCCAACTATTATGTTATCCTGTACCAAGAGTGGTACCCGAGCCAACCATTTGTTATCCCGTACTAGGCGTGGTACCCGAGCTAATCGAATGTCACACAAAATCCACAGTCACATACAATGAACAATCAACACTTGTAAGCCAACAAGCAATAACACCTAGTTCATTTTACAAGACTGATAACATGACCCCTAGACATTTCTAATCATTCCCTATGCATGCAACTCATACAATACTTAAATAAAAGTACACAAACATAAATGCATATGGGAATCAATAACCATCACCTATCCTATTCCGGGTACACAATGAACCATCAAATTCCGTCCGAAGACTAACCCCAAATCACCCCTTTAAACATGCCATTAGATACCTTTATTCCTGACCCTCCTCCTAGGACTGAGATACAACAGGGGAAAACCTCCCCTTACCTTGGAAACACAGTCATTATGATATTCTAATTATACCAATTCATTTCCCGAAACTTTCGTTCCTTGCACATTAGTTAATTACTAACCCCTTCCCCTAACCTTCTCGACATTCTAGTCCTTTTATTCATTAGCAAAATCATATCAAATCTACTTTGTGAAGAAAACCTAGCCTACCTGGATGCCGTGCAGCTGTTCATGCCCTTTTTGGCTCCATAAAAGAATTCCCTGATGATTCTGCAGGCCTGAATCAGTAGTTTCACGTTCTTTTAACTGGAATCCCTCCTCAAAAAAATTCGTTCATGCCACGATGATCAATATGGAAGGGCAGTTTTTTTGATGCATTCCTCTTGAGAATGAAGAAAAAGAGAGATCTACCTTTGAAAGCTCCACGGGACCACCTACCACTAGTGCTAGAATTCTTTCTTTGATAAGCAATGGAAATAGAAATGGGAAGATGGGAGGAATAGCTATCTTTGCTCTTGCGCTTGTACCACATATTATGGGTAACATAGGAGACATCTCTATTTTCCCTCGGGGAATCCTTAGAATTCCCACTGCTTAACTTTCAATTCGCCTCTGACCATCAAATGAAATGTGAATAAACTGTCCTCCTCTCTTTGAAAGAAGGGGCGCTTCTGGTTCTGTCGAACAGATCTTGTAGGATTCCTAAGAAATTCTTCGATTTCTTCTGGAAACAGATGATTAATCATCTGCTTCTCACGTTCCATGAATAGCCAGGACATTGAAGAATATCCAGAAAGGCATTTCGGGAATCAGTTGTTAGAATCAATGGGTCTTCAAATTGTTCATTTGAAAAAATTGAAACCCTTCTTATTGGATGATCATGATACTTCCTTTGTCACTTAAAAGTAAAGAAGAGATACACACTTTGAAATTGGTGGGATTTAGGATGGAATCGAATAGCGAATGCACTTGCGGTTAAGACATGGGTTGTTATGTAACAAGCGCATAATGTCCAGTGGAACGCCCATGGATTTTATCATCAAGCCATATTTTGACCCGGACATTTTCGGGATGCCTCTAATAACCAACGAATGGCAAGTGCCTTACGAAAATTTAGAAAGCCAATGTTTTGATAGATTAAAAGATCCTGAATGGAATGATTCAGTGGTAGAGGAATCTTTACATCAAAACTTCAGAAATAAAAAGAATAAAGTGAAGGATAAACGTATATACATACGTATTGAATACTATATCAAATGATTCATGACAACCCAAATCCGTCACCGCCGTATGACTGATCGGCTATTACTAGTGATTTCGGCTTTATGCAGGCAAGTTGCAGCTTGCAATCCGAACTGAGGATGGGTTTTTGGGGTAAGATCACCCTCGCGGGATCTCTATTGCTCACAACTGGGTCTTGAGTGTCGGTCTAACAAAAAAGGAAACTCTAGTTGCTTCTCTTGTCCAATTTGAGTTGCGAAAACTTCTGGATAGGTATCCTACATTTGAACCAAATTCTTTCTGGTTATGAATATCTGAACTGGTTGTTTGCTGTCTAAGAATTCTTGTTTAGGCAGTTCATATCATCCATATATAGTGTTTTGATCTAAGATTTCAATTCTTGCGGCGTGGTCTAGAATAATTGCGAATCCATGGTTTTTTTGTTTTGGTTACAAGAAGTGCTTCTTTGCTCGCTTGTAGCACCTCTCCTTTTAGTCGAGTGACTTAGTACCTCTCCTCGAGTTTCCACTGTAGTATTGAATGAGGTGACGAGAGCTGATGCCTGAAACATTCTGGGGCTACAAAGATAGTTATTAAATTGTTAGCACCGCATAAAAACATTCCCCCTAGAGTAGCTGGTAATACGAATAAGAGAAACTCTGTTATAGCCATTTCTGTACATTTAATGTACTCTACGGATAGAGGAATACATAGAGTTGAACATAGTAAAATAAGAGATTGGTAGATACACAAATCACCTTAAATCTAAGAAGCCGAGTTAGTGGGTTGGTCCGGGTGGAGAGAAAAAAAATGAATTGAACTTTGCCTGTGCCCATAAGAAATCGCGGAGCCACCCATTAATAGTAATAGAACTCAGCACAAAGTTTCCTCCCGTGATATGAGTTACTACCCCTTGATCACTGGCTCCCAAGACTTGGAGCATCCTAGGAAGGTTTTTGGAGAAACCCTCGCATGATTTCCAACTGAGGAGAAGAATTCTTTTATTAAAAACCCGTCTTGAGACTACTGCCTCCCGTCCCTCCGCTATAGCGGTTGACCTTCCGTTATGGCGGTATCGCTATAGCGGAATAAATACTGCTATAGCGGAGTGACGTCAGCCTGGATAATTTCCAAAAAATCTGAAATTTTCCGTCACATCACCCTACTTAATACAACCATAATTTTTAATTAATTTCCAAAATTTTTGACTTCGTGATTTCTAAAATAATGATAGACTCGGTCACTACAACATATACTAATTTACCATCGTTTATCCTCGAATGATCCTGAATATCAAAAGATGAAAAGAACTAGCCCGGAACCTCACCTGTCCCAAGTGACCGCGTAATTATGAACCTACACAAGTTACCAAACTTTCCCCTAATTAATCACACCAACTAAAAGGAAACATTAATATTATCCCGCTCTGACGAGGAATTTATGAACTACCCAAGGAATGTTTCACGTGTCCCTCATTTCGAGTACCCAAGAAATCCAGGGCCTCGTATCACATTGGAGTGGAGGAATTCGAAAAGACCTGGATGAACTTTTCCTTTCCAAAAACTGATTGCCGTCTGCTATAGAGGATATTATACTGCTATGGTGGTCCTTCTATAGCGGTTGGTAACAAATTGAAGTAGGGGAGAAACACGTTTTCTCCCCATTCTCTTCTATTTTCAACCTAAACTGTCCCTTTTTTCTCCCGATCACTACGCTTCTGACGTTAAAATTTCCAACTAACAATTGTTCTCACTTGCTACTTTATTTCCCCGCACGATTATAGTAAGAATTGTGGTAGAAAATAGTGACTTGGTGTATACATTATAGTTAGTTTTTTGAACTTGAACTAGAATTGGTTTATTTGCGATTTTCCGAAGCATGAGTGCTTCCCTTACGTTTACAATGCCTCCAAGGCATTCTGGGAGTAAGAATTATACAACTTTTGGCCAAAAATAGCCCAAAAATAGCGTGGGAGGTGAAGGGTTGTTCTTGAGTAAATTGTGATTTAGACAAAAATTAAGGGTTATAATGCCCAAATTTTTGTAGAAAGTAGTAATGGGGTACTTTGGGTATGTAGATCTGGACTTGGAATGTCAAAAACAAAATTTTGGATCAAATGGCGCCATTGTTGCACCCCTTGAAGCTTATGGGATGATGAATACCGCTATAGCGGTTGGGCTCCATTGTTACGGTCCCGCTATGATGGATATTTTTTCGCTATGGTGAACAACCATCCGCTATAATGGAAGGCCGCGAAACAGTAGCTCCCTAAGCTGAAACTTAGAAAATTTTCCCCCTTTTTCTTAATCCTTTATGCCTTATCGAGTTCTAATCCTACCTTCTTATTACACTGTAGGTTATCACACCCAATGGCTGAAGGACAATTGCCCGTGTATCCTTATGAGCATTTACATAATGAAGCTAGTTGGGAAAGGTTCATGGATTACCGGTGACTGGGCTTTTGCTATGAGATGGGGTGTAAAATGGTAGGGATGGATGGGAAAGCAGCTGCCTTCCATCACAAACTTCAAGAGTTTAACTGGGGCTCGTTGGCAGTGGCTCCCCTTCCGCTCGGACAGGCTGGGTACGAGAGTTCTATGGGATTCTTCCTATAGTACATTGGGATAATCCCAACCCCACCATCTGTATCCGGGGAGTGGATGTCTCTGTGGATGCTCAGACTATCAATGAGGTGCTAGGAGTGCCTCACATCTCTAATGCTGCATACGAGGCCAAGGCTAGACTTTGGTACATGACATGGTTATGAGATACTCTGGTAGAGGCATAGTTCAGAGATCAGGTCTACTGGCCTAGTCCCGAGGGCATCACTAGTGCTTACTTCTCTGCTGATGCTAGGAGGTGGTTAAACTTGATATCCCGAAGTATCCACCCATCGGGAAACAAAACTGATGTGACCTATGCCCGAGCCCTAGTGATTTCTTGTGCCATGCATGGAATTATCATGAATGTGGGGGAACAAATCATCTCCGAGTGGAAGGAATTCTACCGGGGTCATAAGAAGGGCCCCTATCTTCCGGGCTTGGTGTCTAAATTGTGCAGGAGGGTTGGAGTGCCTGAGGACCATACTGAATTGGAGGTGGCTATGGACGACCCTCTTCGGGTGAAGGTAGTCTCTTCTAAGAAGAAGAGAAAGGTGGATGAAGTAGGAAGTAGTCAGCCAGTCGATGATGTCGACGATGATGATGATGATGACACTCCCGCCCCTTCCCAGCCTCAGCCCCCGATCACTAGCACCCAACTAAAGGAGACTTTGGCCGCGGTTCGGAGGTCCACGAAGGGCATAGCCGCTGGAGGTATAGCCCCTCCCCTTTCTGCTCAGGAATTTGTAGCACTCCGCAGGGAGTTAGAGGAGGAGAAGAAGAAAAGGCGCTCCCGGGACCGCATGTTTTCCCGAATATGGAAGACCGTCAAGGTCATGTTCTCTTGCGTTTCCCCGAGCCAAGAGCTTCCCAATCTGGAGCCAAGAGCTTCCCAATCTGGAGCCCAAGGATATGCAGGAGTTCACCTTTCTGAGCGATGATAAGGCTTAGGACCTCCCCTCCCCCTTTACTTTTAGACATTTATAGCTTTTTGGGTTTTGCCCCCGTTTGGGGCTAATTAAGACAATGTTCCCTTTCCCCTTTTTTCCTTCATTTTGAAGCACGTGGATGCTAGTTTCAGACACTATTTTCCTTTTTTATGCAATAAAATAGATTCGTTCTATAGCTAATTTCCTTATTTTTCCTTGCAATTCATAGTTTAACTATTACATTTTTTAGCCCCGGGAATGAATGAAAAATAGGGGAAAATAGGGCAGGCATTCTGACCCGCGTTCCTTTGCTATGGATGTTGTCACTCTGCTACAGCGAAATTGCTATAGCAGAGAAAATACTGCTATAGAGGGATCGCTGTAGCGGTGTCATCTGCTATGGCAGTCCCAACGGTAACAGTCCAAAAATAGGAATTTTCAGCAAAGTGTGCTCGTTCCCTTTCCCGGTTATCATTATTTAACCCCATTTATCCCACCATGGTCTTAAACAACCCTCAAGATCATTCCTGGCAATGCACAGACTGAAACTTAGCATCAAATTCTCACAAATCATGAATGAATTATACAAGCAATTTGTTCTCAACAATACGTCCCTTCTATCAAGCGTGAATAACCCCCTTGTTCCCATGGTTCCCAACCAAGTCCCAACTGTCCTAAAACCAAAGTTTTTCCACAGTCGTAATTCATTTCCCCTCACCATCTTGACCAATGATGAGCCCTTTTTCCAAAAACTTGTATGAAATTCTAACTCCACACACACACACACAACACTTAATCACACTCAATCATACCAAGAATCAATTATAAATACCTTCAGACTCATAATTTCATAACAAGGTAACCAATCATATACAAATCAAATAAGTCATGCCAGCATTGTAATACACAAATAATTCAGTTTCACGTTACAACCAAATATCAAACCATATCAATTACTCTATATCCGTCCCATGGATGACCCTTAGCCGATCACCCATGCCTTACCATAGCCTCTCAGGACAGATACCAATTGGAACCTTCCCGGTTCTAATCCTTCTTGCTTGACCATCGTGTACGGAGTCCAACGACATCCTTTACCTTATTGAGATACCAATTGGAATCGAGAGATACCAATTGGACTCGACTTATACAAGCAAGTAAATGAACCACACGAAAGGAATGAAAGAAGGGATGTTTCCTAGAATGCTTCATAGCTTCCCAAGGATTAGATGTGGACGTCAACACACCAATCCTCAGGACTCTATTCGACATTTTTCTCTTGTACTGGGAGACCAGTAAACTGGGCTCTAATACCATTTATCACGACCCAACTACCAGGACGTGCGGGCACCTACTCTAATCCATCTAGATAGGAGAACCCTTACCACTCGAACCAACAGGCAAAGCGGAAAAGAACATAAGTCATGAAATAGAAACCCTTTTTAATACATGAAACTTTCTTTACAAAATTTCAGGAAATAAATGATTTATAGAACTTGCGAAAAATCATTTACAATATGAGACAGCCCTCCCTAGAACTTAGTCTAAGCCAGTACAAGAGCTACTACAAGATGGTACATACCTGAAGAGGACACAACTCTCACCATAGAAAAGAAACAGGAGCTGCTGGAAGATCACCGCCATCCTGAACCTGTGGAACATCACCAACCCTGCAACCAGACTATACCCAAAAAAGTATAGCAATAGTAGAATAAGTACAAACACACGTACTAGTAGGCATCATCGGTTGACACGAATTCACTCCTACCATCATATAGAAATCAAGATAAAATATATATCAGTTAAATACTTCACACCTTTTCACAATCGCCTTTATCAATCCCCCCCTCCCCGGAACCAACCTTCCTAAACTTTTGCTGCCAACTTCGCCACCTTAGTCTTATTCCTGACATCTAGGACTTTTTAAGTCTCACTTACCACTAGACTTTCCAAGTCTCACTCACCTTTACCAATATCCGTGTCTATGCCTGGACTACCTTTCCCTTACCCAAGTCAACTGTCTTGACTAGACATTCAGACTTAACCTGACTAACTACCCAACCAAACCACTTATACCCATAGTCTTACATACCAGTGTCTGGACTCTTTATGGACCCCTAGGACAACCTTCCAACCTGTTTATAACAACCAACAACTACAACCTCAGACTCTCAATCTTCCTCCCAATTTATCAACCATACCGAATCCACCTAGCCACCATTGACACTTTTCATGACAACCATAAAGTTACATCTAAATCCCTTTTTACATAGTCTGGACCCACCCCAGGATTACCCTAATAATATCTAAGTGTTAGCATGATAAACTTGGTCTGCACCAAGACCATATATAAATCAGTATAATGTCTCGGCCTCTTATGGACCATATGCAATTTCCACAGTTCAAGAATACAGCCCGATCCGCTCATGGAACCTTTGCAAGAATATAATAATGCAATAAAATAAACCCGTACCAGGCATGGTACCCAAGCTAACCATTATGTTATCTTGTACCAGGCATGGTACCCAAGCCAACTATTTGTTATCCCGTACCAGGCGTGGTACCCGATCTAACCGAATGTCACACAAAATCCACAGTCACAGACAATGAACAATCAACATTTGTAAGCCAACAAGTAATAACACCTAGTTCATTTCACAAGACTGATAACAGGACCCTCATATATTTCTATTCATTCCCTAAGCATGTAACTCATACAATACTTAGACAAAAGTACACAAACATACAATTCATACAGGAATCAGTACCCATCACCTACCCTATTTCGAGTACAAAATGAACCATTAAATCTCATCCGAAGACTAACCTCAAATCACCCCTTTAAACATGCCATTAGATACCTTTATTCCTGACCCTCCTCCTAGGACTGAGATACAACAGGGGAAAGCCTCCTAGCCTTAGAAATACAGCCATTACGATATTCTAATTATTCCAATTCATTTCCCAGAACTTTCGTTCCTTGCACATTAGTTAATTACTAACCCCTTTCGGTTCCCCAAATCTTCCTGAAATTCTAGTCCCTGTATTTCATTAGCAAAATCATACTAAAATAAGTGTACACCCATAATATCACAACGCATTATCACAAATCTATTATTTTCAGTTCAACGAAATAACCCAACAATCTTTCTCTAGACTCCGTGCCCGAAGGCCTAAACATGGATTCTCCTTTTCATTCTACACAATAAATAGGAAATGAAAGCGGTCAAATATACTCTGTGAAGAAAGCCTACCTGGATGCCGAGCAGTTATTCTATGCCTTTTTTAGCTCCATAAAGGCGTTCCCTGACAATTCTGTAGGCCCGAATCCGTAGTTTCGCGTCCTTTTAGCTGGAATACCTCCTCCTCATGGCTCCCAAGCCTTGGAGTAGCCTAGGAAGGTTTTTTGAGAAACCTCATATGGTTTTCAACTGAGGAGGAGAATTCTTTTATTAAAAACCCGTCTTGAGGCTAGTGCCTCCCGTCCCTCTGCTATAGTGGTTGACCTACCGCTATGGCGGAATAAATACCGCTATAGCAGAGTGACGTCAGCCTGGATAATTTACAAAAAATCTGAAATTTTTCATCACGTCACCCCACTTAATACAACCGTAATTTTTAATTAATTCTCAAAAGTTTTGACTTCGTAATTTCTAAAATAATAATGGATCCAGTCGTTACAATAAGGAACTCAAGGCAAATATATGTTGTTTCTGTAGAAAGGAAGGACACTAGCAGAAAGATTGCCTGAATAGTAAAGCTTGGTTTGAAAAGAAAGATACATTTAGTGCTTTTGTATGTTTCAAATCAAATTTAGTAGAAGTTCCTAATCCTTGGTGTCTTGATTCTGGTGCAACTACTCATGTATCCACTATGTTGCAGAGATTCATTACGATCCAAACTACAAATTCAAATAAAAATTTTTTGTTCATGGAAAATCGTATGAAGGCTCAAATTGAAGGCGTAGGGACTTATAGATTGATCTTGGAGACTAGACATTACCTTGATCTATTACAAAATCTTTATGTTCCTTTAGTTTTTAGAAATTTGATTTCTCTTTCAAGACTTGATGTTTCTGGATTTGATTTTAAGTTTGGACATGGATATTTCAATATATATAGGAATAATTTCTTATGATTTTGGTGTTCTTATTATGATTTATATAGATTGAAACTCGATAATATTTTTTTTGAATCCCTTCTTGCTATTCATCAAAATATTGGAATTAAACGTAGTTTACTGAATGAAAGTTCTGCTTACTTGTGGCCAGTGGCGGAGCCAAGATTTTTACTAAGGGGGTTCAAAATATAAATATGTATACATAGGAACTAGTCAAAGGGGGTTCAACATCTACTATACATATATAAAAAATAATTTAAACCATATATAAATAGTATAATTTTTCCGCCGAATGGGGTTCAGATGAACCCCCTGAGCCTAAGGTGGCTCCGCCCCTGCTTGTGGCACAAATGTTTGGGTCATATATTCAAAGAAAGATTAAAAAAAATTAGTAAAGAATGAGACTCTTCTGAATCTGACTTTTATTGATCTTGACATATGCTTGGATTGCATTAATGGAAAGCAAACCAAGCATACTAAGAAAAGTTCCACAAGAAGCACTCAGCTTCTTAAAATCATACATACTGATATTTGCGGATCCTTTGATAGTCCATCTTTTGGTTGAGAAAAATATTTAATCACTTTTATCGATAATTTTTCACGTTATGAATATATCTATTTGTTGAAAGAAAAATCTCAAGCAATAGAAGCTCTCAAAGTGTACGCCAATAAGGTTGAAAGACATAGATAGAAAAGTGAAAATCATTAGGTCAGATGGAGGTGGTGAATATTATGGGAAAAATAATGAATCAAGACAATGTCCAGGTCCATTTGTAAAGTTTCTCGAAGAACATGGCATATATACATAGTATACTATGTCAGGAACACCTCAACAAAATGGTGTTGCAGAAAGGCGTAATTGAATACTTATGGATATGGTTAGGATTATGATGAGTAATTTCTCATTACCCAAATCATTGTGGATGTATGCTCTTAAAACTGCTGTATATTTATTAAACAGGATTCCTAGAAAGGCAGTTTCAAACACCTCTTTTGAACTGTGGACTGGAAGAAAACCTAGTTTAAAACACCTGCATGTTTGGAATTGTCCAGCGGAAGCTAGAGTTTATAATCCACATGAAAAGAAAATAGATTCTCGAATGGTAAGTGGTTACCTTATTTTTTATCCAGAGAAATATAAAGGGTATAGGTTTTACTATCCAAATCATAGTTCAAGAATTGTTGAAACCGATAATGCAAGATTCATTGAGAATGGTGAAGTTAATGGAAGTGTTGAACGATAAAGTGTGAAAATTAATGAGGTAAGGATAAATATTTCATTGCCCATAAATGTTCCTACTTCTACACCAATAACAAATGTTGTTCCTCTTGTCGAAGAATACTTTGATAATGTTGAATAACATTTAGGTGAAATACTTCAAGAAGAAATTAACTCACAAATAACTGACGGAAATGAACAACAAACAATGCCATTAAGAAAATCTCAAAGAGAAAAAAATCGATCATTTCAGATGATTATGTGATTTATTTGCAAGAGTCAGATTTTGACATTGAACTTAATAAAGATCCAATTTCATTTTCACAAGCCATAAAAAGTACTTAGTCTGATAAATAGATTGATGCCATGAAAGAAGAGTTAAAATCCATAAAATATAACAAAGTCTGAAAGATCTCATTGAATTGCCAGAAAGTTCTATAAGAATCGGGTGTAGATGGGTCTTTAAGACTAAACGCGATTCAAATGGCAATATTGACAATATTGAATGATATAAAGCTAGGTTTGTTGCCACGGGTTATTCTCAAAAAGAAGGCATTGATTATAAAGAGACCTTTTCACCGGTCTCAAAGAAAGACTCTTTAAGAATTATTTATGCTTTGGTAGCTCATTATGATTTAGAGTTACATCAAATGAATATGAAAACTGTCATTCTTAATAGAAACCTCTAGGAGAAAGTTTATATGACCAACCAGAGGGTATCGAAATTAAAGGAAAAAGTCAAATGGTGTGTAAGCTAAAGAAGTCAATATATGGACTCAAACAAACCTCACAATAATGGTATATAAAGTTTAATGATACCATAACATCTTTTGAATTTAAGGAGATTATCATTGACTGGTGTATATACCAAATGATCAGTGGGAGTAAGTTTATATTTTTAGTCCTATATGTTGATGATATCTTACTTGTTGCTAATGATTTAGGCATATTGCGTGAGAACAAAAAACTCTCTCTATGAACTTTGAAATAAAAAATATGAGTGAGGCATCCTATGTGATAGGGATAGAAATATTTTGTGATAGATCACGGAGATTATTGGGACTATCTCAGAAAGGCTATATCGAAAGAATTCTAGAGAGATTCAATATGAATAATTATTCAGCATGAATCATTCTTATTCAAAAAGGGGACAAATTTAGTCTCTTGCAATGCCCAAAGAATAATGTAGGATGAAAATAAATGGAGTCAATTCCTTACTCTTTTATTATTGAAAGTTTGATGTATGTTCAAACTTGCACAAGACCGGATATTAGTTTTGCGGTTGGGATGCTAGAAATATATCAGAGTAACCCTGGAATTGATCACTGGAAAGCTGCAAAGAAAGTCTTAAGGTACCTGAGAGGAACGAAGGATTACATGCTTATGTATAGGATATCCAATCACTTGGAAGTTACTGAATCTCGAATTCATATTTTGTTGGATGTGCTGACACTAAAAAGTCCAAGTTTTGTTATTTGATCCTATTAGCTGAAGGAGCAATATCGTGAAAGAGTGCTAAATAATATGTCATTGCTATATCCACAATAGAAGCAAAATTTGTGGCATGTTATAAAGCAACAATTTATGCATTATGGCTGCAAAATTTTATTTCAGGACTTGGGGTTGTCGACACCATTACCAAGCTGCTGAAAATTTATTGTGATAATATTGCAGCAGTATTCTTCTCCAAGAATGATAAGTAATTCAAAAGAGTCAAACATATGGAATTAAAGTACTTTACCATCAAGGAAGAAGTTCAGAAACAAAGAGTGTTACTTGAAAATATTAGTACTGATCTTATGATTGCAGATCCGTTAACGAAGGGCTTACAACCAAAGACATTTAAAGAACATGTTCAAGGAATGGGTCTTGATTGTACTTATGATTAATATATTTATGATTTTTGACACTCTGAGATTAATTATATATTTCTGATATACATTAATAAATTTTCTATTTCTCATAATAGTGTACACATTATTGTTTTTGAGATATTACAGGATAAGTCTCAATGAGACATTATTGTGGACCATAGTGTTATATGTTTTATAGCTTATGAACCTAGTATGATAAGTTTCTAATGTAGTAGTATATGAAAGGGAGTATGTAGCACAAACTTATGTATAACCGCCATAACTCGCATTAGCAGTTTTTTATATTGAGGTGTATATGATGGACATTAAAGAAGAGATTTATTGTATGGCGCAACTAATATTTATGAAATATTAATGTTATATGGTTATTGAGCCAAGTGGGAGAATGTAATAATAATATCTTACTTGTGGCCTAAGTTTACTTGTGACCCAAGAAAAATCATAACTAACATTTAATGAAGAATAAATCTCGTCCGTTCACCGGTTACTTGATGAACGTACTAAATTAAATCTTAACATATATAAATTGGTCCTCTCTCCATCCATTAGGGTTACTACACACTCTTTACATTCTTTCTATCGCTGACGATTGTGGTAACGTAAGGCTAGGGCAAGGAGGTAGAAACTAATTTACAACTAACACTTCTATTTCTCTCTGTGATGATGTCTTTCGCATCAGGTATGGATGCGCTAAGGCACAACTTCGCGCTAGCGCGCTTAATCAATCCGTTGCTTCTTTCCTAATCCCATCGGCCGTGGTCTATCTGGGTTGGTCTAACTCCTTGGCTTGGATATGTTTATTATTCCCGGGTGAAAGCTGTGAAAAGAAAGAATGGCCTAGAGGGTTTATATGGATAGCAGTGCACTGAGGACGATGTGGTCTTTGTTGGCCGTTGTTCCGGTCGAGCACTCTCTTTTCTTTGTCCAATTCCGTCCTCTGCACTATCTCGATTAATCGCCTTTTGCGCATGCATAAAGATGTCTCCTTGTTTTATATCTCGATGACTTGAGTTCCCTTAACGATCTCTATGTAAGATTATCATGTTCAAGATCCTGATGTGTATTAAGTATCAAAACTTACAATCAAGCTTAAATCATAAGTATTAGGATAAATTCTCCTCAAAACAAAATTTAAATATGGACAAAAATAGTGAAAAAAATGTATATTAGACTCACTTCATTCATTAGAATAGTTTTGAATGAGTTCGATTCCTTCATTGTCTTTCTACAAATCTTTCTCTTGCATTTGATTAGATTCATAAAAAATAACACACTTATAGTCTGTTTGGATGGCCTTATAGCTTATAGTTTATAAACATAAGTCATATGTTAGATTTTGTCTTATTTTTATTATTTTGACTTAATAACAATACTTTTTTTTATCTTACCCCAATACTATAAAGTGTTTTAAAGCTATTTTTACTTAAAAACACCTAAAATAAGTCAATTCAAATAAGCTCTTAGTTCTCTTATTGAATACCTTATATGCTTTGCTATGTGATGAATACACAAGAAAAATTATCTTATCACTTTTACCATCAAACTTTCTCAGGGCTTTTTTCCCCATTGTTGTGCATAAATCATTTGCACCCATAAGACCTAAGATAAGTGATTAATAATTCATGGAGAATTTTCTTAAGTAGAGCCTAATAATGCATCTACTCATAAGGTAAGGAGTTGTATCTACTACCTCAGTCCAGTAACTCTTGAAAAACCGCTGGCAATCAACATTGTTCTTGTCATATCTTCAAAGGGCGTGTTATACATGTATTTGTCAACTTGATTGACCGTCGCTAACATGATATATTGACTTGATCATGGTGAAGGGTCACCTGGACTGTGCATCGCGATCATAATACCTTGAGCATGATCACGCTTCTTTGAAATTTTACTTGTATCTCGATCGTGGTAAATGAGCTATAATTGTGAAGGTGAGTTGTCTAGGTATAAATAAAAAGTTTTTTTGTGAATAGTAAAATTTAATGGTGAAAATTGGGACTTATAAGCCTTAGACCTACAATTAAATCTCTAATTTAAGGGTCTAATTAAACTCTAATTGAAAATCTGAATATAGATTCGGACCCGTGAATTATGAATAACCCTTGTATTCTTATTTAGATTTTAATCGTGTGAGCCCAAAATTGACTTTGACTTTGATCAAGCCTTAAATTATGAAGTTAGAGTTCAATTGACATGTTTGACACCGTTGATCATTATCTTAAATAGATTTGAGTCGTAGGAATTATGAATGTGGTTAGGCCATGTTGGAGAGTTCGATATTGCTTGAAACGACGTAAGTTCCAAACTAGAATTATTTAAAAAAATTTATATATGAAGGTACTATATATGTGAGATGACAAGCATATATGTATATCGTTGAAAAATATATATGACATATTGTGTATTCTAGAATAATGTTAAATGCATCTATTACATGTTAGAATAATATTATAGATTTCATATATGTTGATTTACTTGGTTTAAACTGTAATTTCATGAATTGTGTATATGTGTATGTTGATTTGGATATGTGGAATATTTCTAAGGTTGTGTGCTTATATCCGTTCAGAGATCATATTAGGTACATGTTAATTCACATTCCTGCCTCATGAGTTACTAGTAAGGATGGACTCCGAGACAGTGTGCGCACAGATTTACTAATCGAACATATTGGTTTTAAGTAATATTGAATCTTGAAGGTTAATAAGAACCTACTACCAAGCTAGGAACCAGGTTCCTTACTTGGTTCTCCAGCTACTGATAGAGAAGAATCAAACACACATGTAATACAACAAAGTAAGAGACACAAGATGTTTACATGGAAATCTCCTTGCTCAGGGGAGTAAAATCACGACCTACCTCGTAGAAATTTTACCAACAACTTTACTAAAACAATGAGCAAACTTCATATTACAACCTCTTGCAATCTAGGAATTAAGCTCTTAATTCCTCTACCTTTCAACAACTCTATTGTGAGCACTATCACAATAACTCTATTGTGAATCAGCTGTAGTTAACTCTAGCCTATAGACTCAAATCTACAAATGTTTAGAACAAGAATAAGAGAATTCACACAAGCCTCTTGAATAGGAATGAGTTTACAATGATTAAGAATAGAACAAAACACTTAATCAACATAGGATTAGTGTCACGACACAGATCATCGTGAGTGACACTCACCCAACCTCCGGATGAGCGAACCAGTAGAGTTCAACCCTTAGCCTAGACTAACAACCTAAAACCAGCAAACAGAAAATAAACTAGCAATTCAAATAATGCAAAAAGTCTTTCATTGAAATAAAACCTGCGGAAATTCCCCTAAAATCTGAAAGTCATCGTACCAAACACTACCAATACTAGAGTACGGGGATGCAACCCTAAAACTTAAAATAATAAAGAGATAGTCTAAGCCCGAAACAATTGGGCTACAACTCAAAGATAAACACCAAGGCGGCTTGGTCGAACAGCTCACCCTTGATATCTGGAACAGTCCGGCCTACAAGTGAGGTCGTGCGTCAACCGCCGGAAGATTTTCTATACTCACAAAAAAACAAGCAAGTGTAGTATCAGTATACAACCACCGTGTACTGGTAGGATCATCAGCCAGTTCCAAATAAAATAGTGTATAATCAGTACAAAAAATTAAGTATAAGTACGAAAAACATGCAACAAGTCAATAGGCTCCCCTAGACTACAAGTCTCTACCTAACTTATTCCCGCATGAAATCCACCTTTTATAACTCTAAACAACAATCATAGAATCAATAAATCATCTTTTTGTCTAGCCCGAACCCACGCTGGGATCCCTTCTAAACAACACCCAAGTGTTAAACAGATAACCCGGCCTAATCCAAGACCAACTCAACAAATATAACAGGATTTCCGGTCACTCAAGGACCACCAATGAATATCACAAGTTAGTAAAATAGTCCGGTCCACTCACGGAACCAATAACAGTCAATACAATGCAACAATATCAATGTAATGATGTAGTAAAATAAACTCGTACCAGGCGTGGTACCCGAGCCAACCATTAGTATTCTGTACCAGGCGTGGTACCCGAGCCAACCATTTGTTATACCCGTACCAGGCGTGGTACCCGAGCCAACTGTTAGTATACCTGTACCAGGCGTGGTACCCGAGCCAACCAAATGTCAATAATCCACAGTCAAATAATTAACAAATAACTTGTAAACCAACAAGCAACACACCGTTCAATTCACAGACTGTAAAACAGGACCCTTAGACATTCTACACAATTCCTCTAAGTCATGCAATTCAGACAAACACTTTGATAAGAGTACAAAATATACAACATTGACAGGAATCGTAAGCCATCACCTTCCTTGAAATGATCCAAGATCTACTCAACCCGAGTTTGCTCGTGTTTTGGATTCCTTTGTCGTTCTTGGTCTAAAACAATATACAAGTACTCAAATTAACAAACAAGGCCTGCACATTACCCGGATTACACCAAATCCTAGACCCTTAGGCCACCCATGATTATCCTATCCTTTTTCCTAGGCTTTCCGCCATTAATTTCCCTAGTTCTATCATTTTCACGGATAAAAATAGAGAATTTAACAACATACTATCATAATACCTTACTTTTAACAATACCCAAGAACTTTTATGCCTAGAATCCTCCTTCTTTCTCGGATTCTACCATCCCTAGGTTATTCCAACCCTTCCCCAAGTTCCCTCCTAGAAATTCTACTGCATAGGAAAAGTAGTACAAAGTTTGGGGAGTAGAATCCTTACCTTTAGGACGAAAAATAGTGAAAAACTGGTAGAAATCGCCCAAAATCGCCCCCTTCTTCTCCCAAAATATTTCAAGAAAAACTGAACTGTTTTGGGAAAGTTTTTGCATTAAATCTTGTCACGCTCCGCTATAGCGGTCCACTCTGCTATAGCGGTACCTCCATAGCGGAGTCATCCGCTATGGCGGAGGCTGACCGACGTTGACTTCCGCTGTAGCAATAATTTCTTCGCTACAGCGGAGGTCGCTATGGCGGAGTGTTAACCACTATAGCAGTTGACACGGGACAAAAAGTCATAAAACCTCCAAAACTAGTCCATTTTACAACACACTTATTTTTCCATCATCTCAAAATAATCCCTTCATGTCAACCTCGATTTTGGGAGTTCTACTTACCCAAATTTGATTCTGAAAAGTCCCCCGGACTCCTTTATGTGTTAGCTATGAGAAAAACTATCTCACCACAAGACATCCAACCCAATACTTACTCAGATTACCCTAGATTCCACCTCGCTCCAAATCCGGCCGAGGCTAGCCTAGCCCAGAATTTCAAACTCCCAAACCCAGAGTTTTCTAACTCTAAAACTTTGCACGATTGGACTACCCATAACAATGGACCTGGTCATTACAACAGATACCAATTTACCATCGTTCATACCCGAATGATCAAACCCAAATTTACGGAAATAAAAGAAAGAAAGTGTAGTACCTGAATCCTCAAACTAATGAGGTTACTTGTCCCACATGTCCTTCTTAGTTACCATAGTGGCTTTCTCAATCGGATGATGCTTTCACTGAACCTTTACCATATCAATCACCTTTGTCCTCAACCTCCAGATATCCCGAGCAAGAATCAAGACTGGTTCCTCCTCATAATGAAGATCCTTATCGAAAAGCATCTCATCCCACTTGATGATGTAGTCCCCATCCCCATGGTATCGCTTAAGCATGGATACATGGAATACCGGATCGACACCCGACAAACTGGGTGGTAGTGCTAACTTGTAAGCCACTAGCCCCACAATCTCAAGAACCTCAAACGGACCGATGAACCGAGGGTTAAGCTTGCCCTTCTTACCAAACCTCATAACTCCCTTCATTGGTGACACTTTCAACCATACCTGTTCACCAACCTGAAATTCCATGTCCCGGACCTTGCGATCTGCATACTCCTTCTGCCTGCTTTGAGCAACCAGTAATTTGGCCTGAATGCCCCTTAATTTTTTTTGTTCTTCCTTTACCAATTCCACTCCCAAAGGCTTTACATTGCCTTTCTCAAACCACCCAACCGGTGATCTGCAACTCCTCCCATACAACGCCTCGAATGGTGCCATGTCAATGCTGGAGTGATAGCTATTGTTGTATGAGAACTCGCATAATGATAGAAATTGGTCCCAATGACCCCTGAAGTCCATCATACATGCTCTCAATATGTCCTCCAATACCTGGATCATCCTCTCCGACTGACCATCCGTCTGAGGATGGAAGCCTATGCTAAAAGTGAGTTGTGTGCCCAACTCTTCATGTAGCTTGCCCCAAAATTTAGAGGTGAACTACGTACCCCTATCTGAAATCATGGACAGTGGCACCCCATGCAATCTCAAAATTTCCTTCACTTAGATATTAGCCAATTGCTGCAAATTATAATCTACCCTGACTGGAATAAAATGAGCGAACTTGGTCATCCTATCAACAATGACCCAAATTGAGTCATACTTCCCCAATGTCTTGGGAAGACCCACTACGAAGTCCATGGGTATCCTTTCCCACTTCCACCCTGGAATTGGCATTCTCTGGAGTAGTCCTGTAGGTCTCTGATGCTCATACTTTACATGCTGGCAGTTCTGACATTTGGACACAAAATCAACTATGTTCTTTTTCATTCCGGGCCACTAGTAACGCTGCCTTAAGTTCCTGTACATTTTGGTCACACCCGGATGAATTGAGTATCGCAAACCATGGGCTTCCGCCAGGATTTTCTGAATTATATCATTAACCCGAGGAACAAAATCCTCTCTCTAAAATTTATCACTACACCAGAGTCTAACGTGACGTCCCTGGATTCCCCGGACATTACCTTACCTCGAAACTTACTCAGTTTGGATCCTGAAACTGTTTGGACTTTATTTCCTCTATGAAGGTTGCTTTGACCTCAATGCTGGACAATAACCCACCCTATTCTGAAACACCCAAGTTCATGAACTTGGCCTCCAAATCCCAAATTTCCCTTGCTAGTGGTCGTTTGGACACCCCTAAATAAGGCAAACTACCCATGCTAACTATTTTCCAGCTCAATGCATCTGCCACCATATTATCCTTACCCAGATGGTACTGAATAGTCACATTATAGTCCTTCGGTAACTCCATCCACCTTCTCTACCTCAAATTCAAATCCTTCTGAGTGAACACATGCTGCAGGTTGCGATGATCGGTGAACACCTCACACTTGACACCATAGAGATAGTTTCTCCAAATCTTGAGTGCAAAACCACTACTTCCAATTCTAAGTCATGAGTAGGATAGTTCCTCTGATGCACTTTCAACTGCCTAGATGTGTAGGCTATCACATTCCTATCTTGCATCAACACAACACCTAAACCAGAATTTGAAGCATCATAGTAAACAATAAAGTCTTTACCTTCAACCGACAAGGACAATATATGAGCCGTGGTCAGAAGTGTCTTGAGCTTTTGGAAGCTCTCCTTGCACTTGTCAGACCACATGAATAGTATATCTTTCTGTGTCAGCCTGGTCAAGTGAGTAGCAATAGATGCAAAATCCTTAACAAACCTCCGGTATTATCCTGCGAGCCCAACAAAACTTCTCACCTCGGTCAGAGAGCTAGGCCGGGCCTAACTCTTGACTGCCTCAATCTTCTGGGGATCCACCATCACCCCCTGTTCTAACACTACATACCCTAAGAATGCAACTGAAGTCAACCAAAACTCACACTTAGTGAACTTCACATAAAGCTTCTGGCATCTCAAGATGTCCAACACAATACGAAGATAATTAGTATGCTCCTCCCTACTCTTGGAGTAGATCAAAATATCATCGATAAACACAATCATGAAGGAATCCAAATACGACTTAAACACCCCATTCATCAAAACTCATGAATGCTTCCGGTGCATTGGTCAAACCAAATGACATTACTAGGAACTCGTAATACCCATATCGAGTCCAAAAAGTAGTCTTAGGACTGTCCTCTAGCCTAATCCTCAACTGATGGTACCCCGACCTCAAGTCAATTTTTGAAAACACCGATGCGCCCTGAAGCTGGTCAAACAAATCATCAATGCAGGGTAGAGGGTACTTATTCCGAATGGTCACCTTGTTCAACTGCCTATAATCTATGCACATCCGCATACTACCATCCTTTTTCTTTACAAACAAAATAGGAGCACCCTAAGGCAACGCACTGGGATGGATAAATCCCTTATCTAGGAGTTCTTGTAGCTGAGTCTTAAGTTCCCTTAACTCTACAGGAGCCATACGATATGGAGGAATAGAAATGGGACGAGTGCCTGGCTCCAGATCAATATAGAAGTCGATATCCCTGTCCGGAGTCATACCAGACAAATTCGCTGGAAACACCTCTGGAAACTCAGAAACCATCGGAACTGACTCAATAGATGGGGACTCCACACTATCATCCCGTAGATGAGCCAAGAAGGCTAGACACCCTCTCCCCACTAACATCCTAGCCCGAATAAATGATATGACCTTAACTGGCTTAGGCTTGTACACACCTTTCCACTCTAGTCTATCCTTACCCGAAATCTCTAGAGCCACAGTCTTGGTGTTACAGTTCAACACAACATGATAAGGGGACAACCGAGTCATGCCCAAGATAATATCAAAATCAGCCATATCCAGAATTACCAAGTCTACCCAAGTATGCAACTCCACAAACACGACAGAACAATCACGATAAACATGAGTCACAATCATAGACTCTCCAACCAGGGTAGAAACATGGATAGGGGAATCAAGGATATCACAAATCAATTTCATACACAACGCAAAACTCACAGATACATAAGAATATGTAGAACCTGGGTTAAATAATACCGAAGCTATTTTATCGCAGACAAGAATGGTAAGTTTGATCACCGCATCTGATACTTCCGCCTCAGTTCTCCTTGGAAATACATAGCAATGAGTCCGATCGTCAATCCGGGCAACTTCCCGGGCCGGCTGCGCTGCACCCCTGCCTGCGCCACCATTCCCTCTATCGTCTCGGCCTCCCTAAAAGTTTCCTCGCCCACCCTATGGATGACCTCTAGCATTTCCGCCTCTACCTGCCGAGACCACCGCTCTAGACTGCTGCTGACCCTGATTACCTGTCTGCCTGAGTGGGAACTCCCTCTTAGAGTGGCCCAGATCACCACAATGGAAGCAACCACGTTCAAGTGTAGGCCTGCTAGCTGATGTATAAGACGCTTCCTGGCCTCTAGGAGTTGAAGACTGATTATGAGCTCCCTGACGACCACCTGTAGCAGCTGGCAGAGCTGACTGAATAGGACGGGATGAGTATACCTACTGATTATGACCCCTGGAATACGAACCACCATAATTTCCCTCATTTTGGTGTTTCTTGGCTAAAGCCTTAGCCTGCCCCGTCTGCCTGACTCACTCAAGTTGCTTCACATAATCTACCACATCATTAAAGCCCTTACCTGAAGAAGTCATATGCACTGACAGTACCTGTAGCTCAGTATTCAAACCTTTCACAAACAACTGGACCCGTTCCTCCTCGTAACCCAACATCTGTGTGGCAAAATGAGACAAGGCATGGAACTTAGCCTCGTAAGCAGAGACTGACATGCTACCCTGATCCAAGTTCAAGAACTCATCCTTCTTCCGGTCTCTCAAAGTATGAGGTACATAATTCTCTAAAAACAAAGCGTGGAACTGTTCCCAAGTCAGTGGGGGTAGAACAGAAGACCGGCACTCCACAAGAGACCTCCACCACTGCTTAGCATCACCCTGTAGCTGATTGTGACAAACTCAACCCCATGCTGACTTACGATACCCAACTTGTGCAACCTCTCATAGCAATCCAAGATGAACTCATAAGCATCCTCCATATCAGTACCCTGAAATGTAGGAGGTTTCAACTTGAGAAACTTGGTTAGCATCTCATGCTTATTCCCTGTCATCATTGGGCCTAGCATTGGCCTGAAGAAGTCATTCGTGCCTGAAGTTGTATCCATCCTAGGCGCTGTAGTAACCGCTGGCTGAGTATCCAAGGCCTGGTTTGCAAAAGCCGTGGGTATGGCTCCAGTACCAACCAACCCACTCAAAATATTCCAAGCCTTCTGAAAGTCTTCTGGGGTCATAGTAGGGAGGCCTGCACCCCCAACCAGTGCCGCCCCTCCTGTGCCTCACCATCTTCAGCCACAACTTCTACATCTTCAGCAATATGTTCCTGAGGTGGGGGAGGGGTCGGTTCATGCTCTCAAGCAGCCGCTCGAGCTCCACCCCTGGCAGGTGCGGCCCTACTTCATCCTCTGCCCCTTCCCCTACCTCTACCACGAATAGTCGGGCCCGCTACTGGAACAAATCTCTAGCTCTGTTGTTCCTTGTGTTAACCATCTGCGGACAGAAGATTGAATGAGATTAGATACCAATTTATATCACTAGATACCAATTGAAATCAAGTTATAGCATGAAGGAAAGAAGGAAGAGATAGTTTTCCTAAAGCCCCATAGCCTCTCGAAGAAAAGTACGGACGTCTCCGCAAGACTCTACTAGACCTGTTTGGTATGATGAGATCAACGAACTTAGGGCTCTGATATCATCTTTATCACGATCCAGACCATCGTGAGTGGCACCCACCCAACTCCCGAATGAGCGAACTAGTAGAGTTCAACCCTTAGCCTAGACTAACAGCCTAAAACAAGCAAATAGAAAATAAACTAGCAATTCAAATAATGCAAAAGGCCTTTCATTGAAATAAAACCTGCAGAAATTCCCCTAGAATCTAAAAGTCATCGTACCAAACACTACCAATACTAGAGTATGGGGATGCAAACCCAAAACTTAAAACAATAAAGAGATAGTCTGTCACGCCCCGAGGTTACTCCCCAGACGTAACACAGGAATTGGGACCACAAGTGCCCCAAGCTAACCCTTGGTCATAGCATTCTCAAGCATAAAAAATGATAAGCGGAAGCATAATACGAAAATCCAATAAGGAAACATCAGTAAGGGTCTAAGAGCCACATAACATACAATATCCAAAAAGGTAACTCGAATATAAACTATGTCTGAAAGCCTCTAGTCATAACATAAGAGTTGCTAGGAAAACACCCTAGCTAAGTCAAAGTATAGAAGTAAATCTATCATAAGGAAAAGCATAACTAGTCTTCGAACCATGAGGACTCACCACAGCTGACTAAGGAAGTGGTCAGAGACTCTAGCCACGAAGCTGAGAAGGGATACCTGAGTCTTCATCATAAAAAGATGCAGCGCAATATGCATTAGTACTATGGAATGTACTAAGTATGTGAGCGATGCATAAGTAAGGAAAATATGCTTTAAAAGGGTACTTAAACATAATTCATATGTAGTAGAGTATCATGAAAAGATATCAACATGAAAAGCTAAATCATAAGGCAAAAGCCAACTTCAAGATGATATTTCATAAGAAGGTTCATAAAGCTTAGAAATCTTGAAAACATAACATACGAGAGTTTCTTATAACCGACATGAGACCACGTGAGCTACATGGAATCTAACTGTATAACTCCAGTTAGCAAAGCTGACTTTGAACCCTGCCAAGGAACAAGTCACCATACCCAACTATATAACCCTAGTTGGCAAAGCTGTCCTATGCCCCGCTAAGGCAAGGACACTATACATAAAGACGTGGATCCACTCTCATAAGCCTTTAAGGCACATATAATATCATATCATGACCTACACTGGCAACATAGTTTATGGGACTAAGGGTACTCTCACCCCATCCTCTCGATGCTAAATACTACTCCCAAAACATGCATACATATAGCTCATAATCATGAAGGCATACTCTCATGCCAAATCTTGTTCGTAGGGGCATACTCTTATGCTAAATCTTATTCATAAGGGCATACTCTCATGCCAAATCTTATACATAAAACATGAAAACACACCGGGTATCATGAAACTTTCATATCATAGTTGATAAGCTTAGCATAGCCATAATTCAAAAACATGCTTTTCTTTCTAAATTCATACTTGAATAATTAGGCATGCAATTTCATAAATGCATAAAGGCCATGATATCTAATCATGCCAAGTTTCTCTTGAAAACATGCAATTTCATAGTTTCGTGCTATAAATCAACTTTCATGCTTGGGATTTTAAAACCAATAAGAGAATCATACTTAAATAATGAGTAATCAAGAAGAAACCATGAATTTAAACATAGAAACTGATTTCATAAACTTTCCCCAATTTTTGGATCAAAACCCTAATTTCATATCTTCATAATTCAAAATAAGAATTGGGGAATTTGGGCACAAGGGTGAAAGGAACCCTTTGTTAAAAACCCACATATCTTGGTGAAAGATTACATACTTGATTGGAAAAGAATAATGAGACTTGACTTGGAGCTTGTAGACTTGAGCTTGAGAGCAACTTTCCTTTTTGAGTGAAGAATGATGAACTTAAGAGGGACTTAGGGTAATATGGGTGAAAACCCTTCTAAAAGTAGTCAAAATGACTTCACTTAATACATAATAGGGTGGGAAATGACCAAAATTCCCCTGGACTTAATTTTAGAAAAGCTGGAAAAATTGTCGAAGTCAGTGACCACGGGTTGGACGACGGTCCGTCGTCCAAAAGGACGGACCGTCTAAGAGAAACGTGGTTTGACTGAAAGAGTCTGGGGCTACTGGACCTCAGGGATTACGGTTGGAACGATGACCCGTCGTCCAGAAGGAAGGGTCGTCCTTTGACTTGTCACTTATGGCACTTGGAAGATAGGTTTCTAAACTTAGGACGACGAGTACCAGGAAAGCTGAGAAGACGGTCCGTCGTGCAGAAGGACGGACTGTTCTTAGACTCGTCATTTCTGGGACACTCTGAGGGGTCTTCTAGAGATGGGATGATGGGAGCACAGGACGGGCCCGTGCTTCCAAATGACGGATCATCGTCTAAGCCGTCGTCTCTGGAAACTTGAATTTTTTTGAGATTTTTAACTTAGATAGATGGATACGTGTACGGGGTGTTACAATATCTCCCCCTTGGGATCATTCGTTCTCGAATGAAGGCTAAACAAGGGAAACTGAGGAGAAAACATCCCAACCAACATCGTAACATAGAAATCAAGGGGTAATCATGAAACCACAACTTTTCAACTTAAAAACATAATAAACTAACTTCGTAAAACATGGATGCATGCTAAAATCATCAGAGGAACTGATGGAGTAGAATCGGAGGGACATATTACGAAGGAAACTAGTACCTCTAGCTGGAACTGAATCAGAAAGAAAGAGATGAGGATATTTGGCCTTCATGGCCTCTTTCGCTTCCCAAGTAGCACCTTCAACAAGCTGATTCCTCCAAAAGACTTCTACCGAAGCAACTTCTTTGTTCCGTAACCTCCAAATATGATAATCAAGAATCTCCACGGGAACCTCCTCATAAGTGAGACTATCCTTCACACCTACATCTTCCAAAGGAACAATCAAGCTCGGGTCGCCAACACACTTCTTCAACAAGAAAACATGGAAAACTGGGTGAATCGCTTCCAACTCCGCTGGCAACTCCAACTCATAAGCAACACTACCAACTCTCCTCGAAATCAGATAAGGACCTACAAAATGGGGACTGAGCTTTCCTTTCTTGCCAAACCTCATCACACCCTTCATGGGTGACACCTTAAGGAAAACCCAATCATCAACTTCAAATTCTAACTCCCTTCTCCTCACATTCGCATAAGATTTCTGTTGACTCTGAGCGGTCTTCAACCTTTCCCGAATAAGCTGAACTTTCTCCATGGTCTCATGCACAGAATCTTTACCAATCAAGGCTGCCTCACCAAACTCAAATCAACCAATAGGAGACCTACACCTTCGGCCATAAAGTGCCTCATATGGAGCCATCTGGATGCTAGAGTGGAAACTGTTGTTGTAGGCAAACTCGATAAGAGGTAAGTGATCATCCCAATTTCCTTTGAAGTCAATAACACAAGACCTCAACATATCCTCCAAAGTCTGAATAGTACGCTCAGCCTGGCCATCCGTCTGAGGGCGAAAAGTTATGCTAAGCTTCACCTTAGTACCAAGACCTTTCTGAAATGATCTCCAAAACTGAGATGTAAACTGGGGACCTCTATCGGAAATGATAGACAAGAGGACACCATGCAATCGGACTATCTCCTGAATGTAGAGTGTGGCATAATCATCCGCTATATCTGTAGTTTTAACAACCAATAAATGGGATGACTTGGTTATCCGGTCGACAATCACCCAAATGGAATCATGCTGCCTTCAAGTATGAGGCAAACCCATAATAAAGTCCATATTGATTGCTTCCCATTTCCAAGTGGGAAGATCAACATTCTGAAGCATACCACCTAGACTTTGATGTTCCACCTTTACCTATTGACAGTTGGGACACTTAGCCACAAACCCGTCTATGTCCTTCTTCATACCATTCCACCAAAAGACTTCCCGTAGATCACGGTACATCTTAGTGGCACACGGATGAATAGAGTATCTAGAACTGTGAGCCTTGGACAAAATTTGTTGTCTCAATCCAACTACATCTGGCATACATAACCGATCCTGGTAACGAAGCACACCATCTCCCCCTGGGAGAAAACCTCAACCTTTTGCTGACTCACTGCACTCTTAAGCTGAAGTAGAACGGGATCTTGGTCTTGCTTGGCTTTCACCTCAGCCACCAAGGATGATTCGGCACCATTAGTCACAATCACACCACTTTCGATCAAGTCCATAAGGTGAACTCCCAACCGAGCAAGCCTATGAACTTTTTTAACCAATTCCTTCTTTCCATCTTCAATTAAGGCCACACTACCCATGGACAATCTACTCAAAGCATCCGCCATAACATTGGCTTTACCCGGGTGGTAAAGCACACTCATATCATAATCCTTAAAGAGCTCAATCCATCTCCTTTGTCATAAATTCAACTCCTTTTGAGTGAACACATATTGAAGATTCTTCTGATCGGTGAAAACATCCACATGCACACCATACAAATAATGTCTCCAAATCTTCAAAGCAAAAACCATGGCCGCTAGCTCAAGATCATTAGTAGGGTAGTTCTTCTCATGCACCTTAAGCTGTCTCGAGGCATAAGCAATCACCTTGCCCCGTTGCATCAAAACGCAACCCAAACCAATTCTGGAGGCATCATAATACACAACAAAATCATCAAGGCCCTCGGGTAGAGCCAATACTAGAGTTGTAGTCAATCGAGTCTTCAATTCCTGAAAACATTTCTCACAAGAGTCAGACCACTGAAACTTAACCTTTTTCTGAGTCGATCGGGTCAATGGGGAAGCAAGGGAGGAAAACCCTTCCACAAATCTCCTATAGTAACAAGCCAAACCTAAGAAACTCCTAATATTGGATGGGGAAGTGGGTCTAGGCCAGTTCTTTACCGCCTCAATCTTTTGAGAGTCAACCTGAATACCATCTTTAGTCACAATATGACCCAGAAAAGCGACAGACTGCATCCAAAACTTGCACTTGCTAAACTTTGCAAACAACTGTCTATCCTTGAGAGTTTGCAACACAACCTTCAAGTGATTCGCATGCTCCTCTTCACTCTGAGAGTAGATGAGGATATCATCAATGAAAACAATCACAAACATATCCAAATATTGTTTGAACACACGGTTCATAAAATCCATAAAAGCTGCAGGAGCATTCGTTAGATCAAAGGACATGAAGACAAACTCATAATGACCATACCGAGTCCTGAAGGCTGTCTTTGGGATATCACATTCCCAAACCCAAAAGCTGATGATAATCGGATCTAAGGTCGATTTTGGAGAAGAAACTAACACCCTGAAGCTGATCGAACAAGTCATCAATCCTAGAAATGGGATACTTATTCTTGATTGTGACCTTGTTCAATTGACGGTAGTCAATACACATTCTAAGAGAACCATCTTTCTTCCGAACAAATAAAACTGGGGCACCCCAAGATGAAATACTAGGCCTAATGAAACCCTTATCAAGAAAGTCTTTCAGCTGATGTTTAACCTCCCTGAGTTCCGCGGGGGCCATTCTATAGGGAGGAATAGAGATAGGATTCGTATCCGGAAGAAGATCTATCCCAAAGTCAATTTCCCGCTCGGGAGGGACTCTGGGCAAATCATCGGGGAACACTTCTAGGAATTCATTAACAATAGGAACAAACTGAATACTCGGGGTCTCGGACTCCGTGTCCATAACCCAAACTATATGATAGACATAACCCGTAGTAATCATCTTCTGAGCCTCAAGATAAGATATGAAACGACCCTTCAAAGAAGAGGAATTTCCTTACCATTCTAGGATAGGTTCATTAGGAAACTTGAAACCAACCACACGAGTGTGACAATCAACTGAGGCCTAACATGCATACAACCAATCCATACCGAGAATGACATCAAAATTAGTCATCTCCAACTCTACTAAATCTGCTGAAGTGACTCTATGAAGAACTGAGATAGGGCAATTTTGATACTCTTTTGGCTAGGACTGACTCACCAACAGGAGTAGAAACATGAAAGGGTTCTAAAAGCAATTCAGGATGAATCTCGAACTTATAAGCCACATAAGGGGTTATAAAAGATAAGGATGCACCGGGATCCAATAAGGCATACACATCAAGAGAGAATACTTTTAACATACCGGTAACCACATCTGGTGAACTCTCCTGGTCCTGATGGGAGGACATAGCATAAAGACAGTTCTGGCACTGACCACCAAAACTAAAAGCTGCGCCCTGCGAGATTGGTCTACCACCTGAAGCTGCTGGGGTAGACTGAGTCCTACCACCTCCCTGCCCCTTCCTAGCTGAAGGAAAATCCTTGATACGATGCCCAGCCTGACCACAACCAAAGCAACCACCTGAACCGGTCAAACACTCTCCAACATGATTCTTCCCACACTTAGCACAAGATGGGTAGAAGGGTCCCTTAGTAACACTACCCTGAGACTGGGAATAAGAACCATACCCTCTACCACCCTGATCATGATGAGGCTTCTGAGCCTGGGTAGGAGCACTAGAAGAAGAGTGAACCAGACCTGATGACTTCTTCTGGAAAGAAGAGCGATGTCCACCCCTGTGATGACCAAAACCTAATCCCTCAGATCTAACCCTCTTGTTCTCGCTAGCCATCTCCTTAAGCTTATCACCCTCAATCTGATGGGCATGAGTCATGAGACGAGAGATGTTCATGTCACTTAACAACAAGGCAGACCTACACTCCTTCTTCACTATATCAGAAACACCATAGATGAACTTGCTCATTTGATCATGCGGGTCCGCTACCATGGAGGGGGCATATCTAGACAACTGAGTGAACTTCAAACTATACTCTTGCACTGACATCGAACCTTGCCTCAAGTTCACAAATTCTTCCACCTTCTCTTGCCTTAACTCACGGGGAAAGAACCTATCAAGAAAGGCTCTCTCAAAACACTCCCAAGTCGTGGGGATCGCATCCCTCACTCTAGCCTCCTTCTATTGCGTGAACCAAATATGAGCCACATCCTTGAGTTGATAGGATGCAATCTCAACACAATCAACACCCACTACTTACATCACCTCAAAGATCTTCTTCACTTTATCAACAAAGTTGAGCGGGTCCTCTCCCACTTTCGAACCCCAAAACTCTGATGGGTTCATACGGATAAAGTCACGAACTCGGGATGCTACCCCACCTTGAGGATAAGCGGGGGAAGAAGCCTGTTGATTTTCCACAGTCTGAGCTAGTAGGTGAATAGCATTCCTAAACTCATCATTCATGACATCGGGAACCGAAACTTGAGGAGCATAATTTTGAGTGACTCGGGGAGGCATAGCACATCGAAGAGGCATAATCTGGAACGCATAAGATAAGGATTAGAGGAATATTAGACTTAAGCTCTATTGCACGATGTGATCATGAAAGTAGTGAAGTTTTTCTAATACACCTCATAGATTCCTCTTAATGTGTGTGGCGCACTTCACACACATGAGAAGGACTCTACTCGATGTGGCTTTCAGACATCCTAGGACTCTTAAACCTGAGGTTCTGATACCAAGTTTGTCACGCACCGAGGTTACCCCCTAGATGTAACACGGGACTTGGGACCACAAGTGCCCTATGCTAACCCTTGGTCATAGCATTCTCAAGCATAACAAACAATAAGCGGAAGCATAATACGAAAATCTAATAAGGAAACATCAATAAGGGTCTAAGAGCCACATAACATACAATATCCAAAAAGGGAACTCGAATACAAACTATGTCTGAAAGCGTCTAGTCATAACATAAGAGTTGCAAGGACAATACCCTATCTAACTCGGAGTATAGAAGTAAAGATAACATAAGGAAAATCATAACTAGTCCTCGAACCATGAGGACTCACCACAGCTGACTAAGAAAGTAACTAGTCCTCGAACCATGAGGACTCACCACAGCTGACTAAGAAAGGGACCTGAGACTCTAGCCACGAAGCTGAGAAGGGGTACCTGAGTCTGCATCATAAAAAGATGCAGCGCAATATGCGTTAGTACTATGGAATGTACTAAGTGAATGATGCATAAGTAAGGAAAACATGCTTTAAAATGGTACTTAAACATAATTCCTACGTAGTAGAGTATCATAAAAAGATATCAACATAAAAAGCTAAATCATAAGGCAAAAGCCAACTTCAAGATGATGTTTCATAAAAAGGTTCATAAAGCTTAGAAATCTTGAAAGCATAACATACGGGAATTTCTTATAACCGACATGAGACCACGTGAGCTACATAGAATCTAACTGTATAACCCCAGTTAGCAAAGCTGACTTTGAACCCTGCCAAGGAACAAGTCACCATACCCAACTATATCACCCTAGTTGGCAAAGCTGTCCTATGCCCCGCTAAGGCAAGGACACCATACATAAAGACGTGGATCCACTCTCATAAGTCTTTAAGGCACATATCATATCATATCATGACCTATGCTGGCAACGTAGTTTATGGGACTAAGGGTACTCTCACCCCGTCCTCTCGGTGCTAAATACTACTCCCAAAACATGCATACATATAGCTCATAATCATGAAGGCATACTCTCATGCCAAATCTTGTTCGTAGGGGCATACTCTCATGCCAAATCTTATTCATAAGGGCATACTCTCATGCCAAATCTTATACATAAAGCATGAAAACACATCGGGTATCATGCAACTTTCATATCATAGTTCATAAGCTTAGCATAGCTATAATTCAAAAATATGCTTTTCTGTCTAAATTCATACTTGAAGAATTAGGCATGCAATTTCACAAATACATAAAGGCCATGATATCTAATCATGCCAAGTTTCTCTTGAAAACATGCAATTTCATAGTTTCATGCTATAAATCAACTTTAATGCTTGGGCTCTTAAAACCAATAAGAGAATCATACTTTAATCATGAGTAATAAAAAAGAAACTATGATTTTAAACATAGAAACTGATTTCATAAACTTTCCCCAATTTTTGGATCAAAACCCTAATTTCATATCTTCATAATTCAAAAGAAGAATTGGGGAATTTGGGCACAAGGGTGAAAGGAACCCTTTGTTAAAAACCCACATACCTTGGTGGAATATTACCCACTTGATTGGAAAAGAATAAGGAGACTTGACTTGGAGCTTGGGGACTTGAGCTTGAGAGCAACTTTCCTTTTTGAGTGAAGAATGATGAACTTATGAGGGACTTAGGGTAATATGGGTGAAAACCCTTCTAAAAGTATTCAAAACGACTTCACTTAATACATAATAGGGTGGGAAATGACCAAATTGCCCTTGGACTTAATTTAAGAAAAGCTGGAAAAATTGTCGAAGTCAGTGACCACGGGTTGGATGATGGTCCGTCGTCCAGAAGGATGGACCATCTAAGGGAACCGTGGTTTTACTGAAAGAGTCTAGGGCTAATAGACCTCAGGGATTACAGTTGGAACGGTGACCCATCGTCCAAAAGGATGGGCCGTCCTTCGACTCGTCGCTTCTGGCCCTTGGAAGATAGGTTTATGAACTTAGGACGACGAGTACCAGGAAAGCTGAGAAGACGGTCCGTCGTCCAGAAGGACGGACCGTTCTTGGACTCATCATTTCTGGGACACTCTGAGGGGTCTTTTGGAGATGGGACGACGGGAGCACAGGATAGGCCCGTGCTTCCAAATGATGGATCGTCATCTGAGCCGTCGTCTCTGGAAACTTGAAATTTTCTGAGATTTTTAACTTAGATAGCTGAATACGTGTACGGGGTGTTACATAGTCTTAACTCGAAACAATTGGGCTATAACTCAAAGATAAACACCAAGGCGGCTTGGTCGAACAGCTCACCCTTGATATCTGGAACAGTCCGGCCTACAAGTGAGGTCATGCGTCAACCACCAAAAGATTTCCTCTACTCACAAGAAAAACAAGCAAGTGCAGTATCAATACAACCACTGTGTACTGGTAGGATCATCAGCCAGTTCCAAATAAAATAGTGTATAATCAGTACAACAAATCAAGTATAAGTATGGAAAACATACAACAAGTCAATAGGCTCCCCTAGACTACAAGTCTCTATCTACCTTGTTCTCGCATGAAATCCACCTTTTATAACTCTAAACAACAATCACAGAATCAATAAATCATCCTTTTTGTCCAGCCCGGACCCACGCTGGGATTCCTTCTAAACAACACCTAAGTGTTAAACAGACAACCCGACCTAATCCAAGACCAACTCAACAGATATAATAGGATTCCAGGTCACTCAAGGACCACCAACAAATATCACAATTCAGTAAAACAGCCCGGTCCACTCCCAAAACCAATAACAGTCAATGCAATACAATAATATCAATGCAATGATGTAGTAAAATAAACTCGTACCAAGCATGGTACCCGACCCAACCGTTAGTATTCCGTACCAGGCATGGCACCCGAGCCAACCATTTGTTATACCCGTACCAGGCATGGTACCCGAGCCAACCGTTAGTATACTCGTACCAGGCGTGGTACCCAAGCCAATCGAATGTCAATAATCCACAGTCAAATAATGAACAAACAACTTGTAAATTAATAAGCAATACACCATTCAATTTACAGACTGTAAAACAGGACCCTTAGATATTGTACACAATTCCTCTAAGCCATGCAATTCATACAAACACTTAGATAAGAGTACAAAATATACAACATTCACAGGAATCCTAAGCCATCACCTACCTCGAAATGATCCAAGCTCTACTCAACCCGAGCTTTCCTGTGTTCCGGATTCCTTTCTCGTTCTTGGCCTAAAACAATATACAAGTACTCAAATTAACAAACAAGGCCTGCACATTACCCAGATTACACCAAATCCCAGATCCCCAGGCCACCCATGATCATCCTACCCTTTTTCCTGGGCTTCCCGCCATTAATTTCCCTAGTTCTATCATTTTCATGGATAAAAATAGAGAATTTAACAACATACGATCATAATACCTTACTTTTAACAATACCCAAGAACTTTCATGCCTAGAATCCCCCTTCTTCCCCGGATTATACCATCCCTAGGTTATTCCAACCCTTCCCCAAGTTTCCTCCTAGAAATTTTATCGCGTAGGAAAAGTAGTATGAAGTTTGGGGAGTAGAATCCTTACCTTTAGGATGAAAAATAGTGGAAAACTGGTAGAAATTGCCCAAAATTGCCCTCTTCTTCTCCCAAAACATTTCAAGAAAAACTAAACTATTTTGGGGAAGTTTCTGCATTAAATCCCATCACGCTCCGCTATAGCGGTCCACTCCGCTATAGCAGTACCACCGTAGTGGAGTCGTCCGTTATGGCGGAGGTTGACCGACATTGACTTTCATTGTAGCAATAATTTCTTCGCTACAGTAGAGGTCGCTATGGAGGAGTGTCAACCGCTATATAGTGGTTGACATGGGACAAAAATTTATAAAACCTCCAAAACTAGTCCATTTTACAACACACTTATTTTTCCGACGTCCCGGAATAATCCCTTCATATCAACCTCAATTTCGGGAGTTCTACTTACCCGAATTTGATTTCGAAAAGGCCCCCAGACTCCTTTATGTGTTAGCTACAAGTAAAACTATCTCACCAAAAAACATCCAACCCAATACTTACCTAGATTTCCCTAGACTCCACCTCGCTCCAAATCTGGCCGAGGCTAGCCTAGCCCAAAATTTCAAACTCCCAAACTCAGAGTTTTCTAACTCTAAAACTTGGCATGATTGGACTACCCATAATAACGGATCGGGTCGTTACAATTAGATACATTTTCATTTAGAGCAAACTGATCTCTCGGTTGATAAAGCTTTGTTCTTGATAGAATCTTCTGGCGGCTCTTGCAAGGAAAGAGAGGTAATTTTGATTGTGCAAAACCTAGGTTTTTCTTCAATTAATGATGAATATGAACGAGACAATCTTGGAGGAAAAACCTTGGACAAATTCCATTAGATAACAGGAAGGATCACAACAGTAGCGCTGACATAGAGTGGTACCAACACAGCTGTCTTTGAAAATAACCTATATCGGTGATAACACATAGTAGTACCAGGTCCTTATACCAGGTTCCTATGACAAGTTTGTCAATCATTAAAATACACTACATATACAATTACTTTACAAATCTTTATCGTGCATATAGTAATATACACTATTGGTAGTGCATTTTGATATATATTAGACTCGTGCATATCTCTATTATTATGTAATATACTTGGATTGTGTCATGTGCATCTTTACTATTATTAGATGTAATATTTTTTTGGAATGAGTAGTTCTGTATAGACCCTTGATAGGAAGGTGTGGAAGATACAAATTAGGGTAGAAAGTTAGTAGAAAGGGATGCGTCCACGCTAGTAGGTAAGTCTAACAACCGGGTTCGTCATTACGGGTAAACCTTTCGTGCTAAGTTTTGGGTTAGAAAACTTTCAAGTTTGGGAGTTAGAAATTTCAAGCTAGGCTAGTCTCAGGCAATTTCTGAGCGAGGTATGGTCTAGGGCAATTCGGGTAAGGATTGGGTAACGTATCTGGTATTGAGCTAGTTTTTCTTTTAGCTAAGTTGTTAAGAAGTCCAGAGGACTTTTTGGGAACTAATTCGGGTAAGTAGAACTCTCAGTATTAAAGTTGATGTAATGGGTTGTTCTGGAATGTCAGGAATTAAGATGTGTTGTAAAATGGGTGCTTTTATTGAAATTTTCGAGATTTTGTCCCGTGTCAACTGCTATAGCGATTGACATTGCGCTACCGCAGTCTCCGCTATAGTAGAATAATTTATGCTATAGCGGAAGTCAACAGTGGTTACCACCACCATAGCGGTTGGTTCCGCTATGGTGGCACCACTATAGCGGCGTACGAACCTCTATAGTAGACTGAGTCAGGATTTAATGTAGAAACTTCCCCAAAACATTCAGTTTTTCCTCAAGAGCATCTTGGAGAAGGGAAAGGGTGATTTGGGCGATTTCAACTCCATGTTTAATCATTTCTTGTCCCAAAGGTAAGGATTTTACTCCCCTAACTTAATGCTATATTTCTTGCGTAGTAGAATTGCTAGTTTTAGGCTTGGGAGAAGGTTTGGATTGACCTAGAAATGATAGAATCCAGGGAAAAATGGGATTATAGGGTGTTAAGTTCTTGGGTCTTGAATATTGTTGTTAGGTTATTATTAATTCGCATTTATTGAATGTATCCGTAAAAATGGTTGACTTAGGTGAATTAGTGGTGGGAAAGCCTGGGGATGGGTGGAATGACTATAGTTTTGGCCTGGGGATTGAGATTTTGTATAATCCGGGTATTATAGGTCAATGGACTGATTTAGTATATCTTGTGATTATTTTTAGAGCAAGAACAAACAAAGGTTTCAAAAAACGGGAAGGCTCTAAAGTAGAGATTTTGAGTCATTCGAGGTAGGTGATGGTTACTATTTTCCCTATGCAATATGTATTCATGTACTATCACGTAGTATTATATGAGTTCCATGCTTAGGAAGGAATTATTAATGTTTAGCTATCCTGTGTCAATTATGTGAAATGAACTGGTTTGGTTGCTTGTTGGTTTACAAGTATGATATTGTTCATTCTTTATGGACTTGTTGGATTGTGTGTGATATTCGGTTAGATCGGGTACCATGCCTGGTATAGGTTATATATTGGTTGGCTTGGGTACCACGCCTTGTATGGAAATAATATCAGTTGGCTCGGGTACCACGCCTGGTACGGGTTTTATACATCGATTGGCTTGGGTACCACGCCTGGTATTAGTTTAATCTTACTTACATTGATTATACTCTGACGATGGTTCCATGAGTGGACCAGGTTGATTTTTTGATATGTGGTTGTTGCATGTAGGTCTTTGAGAGACCGGGTGGTTATACATAACTGTGGGGTTAGTCATAGTGTAAATCGAGATTGCATGTTGAACACTTAGGTATGTCATAGGGATCCGCAGTTGGTCCAGGTTATTGAAGGGAATATATGTTATTGTCATGATGTATTGTGCAATGATTGTTAGACTTGTTACATATGATTGGTAAGCTATAAGACTTAAAGTCTAGTTTTGTTGCTGGCTTGTATTACATGTTTATCTTACTTTACTCAGCTTTAGTTTATTATTCATATCTTTTTTATTGGAGTTGGTCGATGATCCTACCAGTACACGGTGGTTGTATAGTGATTATGTACTTGCTTTTCTTTGTGAGTACAGGACATCTTTTGGCGGCTGACGCGCGGCCTCAGTTGTAGTTCTGGCGATTTTAGGATTCAAGGGTGAGCTATTTTTTTGGGATACCTTATCTTCTTCTATGTTTAGTTATAGCCCACTTGTTTCGGGCTTAAACTCTTGTTTTTTATTTGGGGTTGCATCCCCATTCTAGACGCTTAGTAGAATGTTTTGGTATGGTGACTTTCAATTTCTAGGGAGATTTTCGCAGATTCTTACTATGTTAGTAATTTGAGGTTGCGAGTGATAGTTATTTTATTGCAAACTATTTTTGAGTTGTTAGAATGTTAAGTGTTGGGTTGGTTTTGTTACTCTCATCCGAGGGTTCGGGTGGGTGTCACTCACGATAGGTTGGTTGTGATAATAATGGCATCAGAGTCCTAGGTTTGTTAATCTCATTGTACTAAAATGGGTCTAGTAGAGTCTTGCGGAATGGTACGAAGATGTATGTACTTTTATTTAAGAGGCTATAGGACTTTAGGAAACTATCACATATTTGTTCCTTTGTGCTATAACTCGATTCCAATTGGTATCTGGTGATACAAATTGGTATCTAGCTCCTTTCACTCTTTTGTTCGCAGATGGTTAACATGAGAAATAACAGAGCGAGAGCAGTGGTCCCAGCAACGGGCCAGATGGCTAGAGGGAGAGGAAATGGCAGGGGCAGGGACAGAAGTAGAGGCAGAGGAAGGGCAGCACCCGTTGGGGGTGAAGCTCAGGTAGCTGCTGGACCAAGAGAAGCGACCCCTCCTCCACCCCAGGATCATGTTGAGAAAGAAGTGGAAGTTATTGTCGAGGAGGGCATGGAACAGGAGGAGGCGGCACCGACTGGAGGTGCAGGCCTCCCCTTATAATGCCTGAAGCATTTCAGCAAGTGTGGAGTTTTCTGAGTGGGCTGGTAGGTTCTGGAGCCACCCCCATGGGTATTGTAGATCAAGTTTCAAGTACCCAGCTAGCGGTTGCAACGACTCCTAGGATGGATGCAGCATCGGATACTGATGACTTTTTTCATCCGATGCTAGGTCCAGTTATGACTGGGAATGAGCATGAGATGCTGGCTATGTTTTTGAAGCTGAAACCTCCTAAGTTTCAGGGTACTGAAAAAATAGATGCTTATGAGTTCATTCTGGACTTTTACGAGAGGTTGCATAAGTTGGGTATTATGCAGCAGCATGGTGTAGAGTTTGTCACCTTCCAGCTGCAGGGTAATGCTAAGCAGTGGTGGAGGTCTCATGTGGAGTGTCGACCATCAATTTTGCCTCCGTTGACTTGGGTGGAGTTCCATGCCCTTTTTCTAGAGAAGTATGTGCCCCGCACTCTAAGGGACCGTAAAAAGGATGAGTTTCTGTCACTTGAGCAGGGTAATATGTCGGTCTCAGCCTATGAGGTCAAATTCCATTCATTATCTCATTTTGCTACTCAGCTTCTGGTATGGAAGATGAGAGGATTTGTTTGTTTGTAAAGGGCCTGAATACTGAGTCACAGGTGTTGTCTGTGCATATGACTTCAATGGGAAAGAGCTTTAATGAGGTAACAGATTATGTGAAGAAGTTAGAGGGGGTTAAACAGGTTGGGCAGGCTAAGGTGTTAGCCGAGAAGTCCTGGAATGACAGAAATTTTAGTGGTTTATACTCCAGAGGTCACAACCAGCAGGTATATTCTGCTCGTCCTATTCAGTCAGCGTTGCTAGCTTCTACAGGTGGTCATCCGGGAGCCAGACAGTTCTCAATTCCTAGAGGCCATGAGGCTTCTTATACTTCTACTAGCAGGCCTACTCTTGATCGCGTATGCTTTCATTGTGGTGATTCAGGTCACTTCAAGAGGGAGTGCCCTCACAGGCTGACAGGTAATCAGGCTTAAGAGCAGTTTAAGGATGTGATTCCATCACCTAGAGGTGGTTATGCTAGGGTTGATCCACAGGGTGAGCGAGGTAACTTTCAGGGAGGCAGGGGAGACAGAGGGAATGATGGAGCGGGCAGGGGTGTGGTGCAACCAGCCAAGGAAATTGCTCGAATTGATGACCGGGCTCACTGTTATGCTTATCCAGGGAAGTCTGAGGCTGAGGCGTCAGACACAGTGATCACAGGTACAATTCTTGTCTGTGATAAGATGACTTCTATACTGTTTGACCCAGGTTCTACTTACTCTTATGTGTCTGTGAATTTTGCTTTGGGTCTGGATTTGGTTTGTAATGTACTTGATTCCCCTATTCATGTTTCTACCCCAGTTGGAGAGTCTGTGATAGTGACCCATGTTTATCGTACTTGTCCTGTGGTGTTTGTGGGGATGCAGACTTAGGTAGATTTGATTATTCTGGACATGTTGGATTTCGATGTTACATTGGGGATGACTTGGTTGTCTCTATGTCATATGATGTTGAATTGTAATACTAAGACTGTAACTCTAAAGATTCTGGGTAAGGATAAACTAGAGTGGGAAGGTGTGTACAAGCCTAAGCCGGCTAAGATCATATCATTTGTCCGGGCTAGGAAGTTAGTGGGGAGAGGTTGTTTGGCTTTCTTGGCTTATCTCCAAGATGATAGTGTGAAGTCTTCATCGATTGAGTCAGTTCTGGTAGTTTCAGAGTTTCAGTAGGTGTTTCCAGAGGACTTTCCTGGTATGCCCCCGAATATGGATATTGACTTTTGTATAGTCTTGGAGCTGGGCACTCGTCTGATTTCTATTCCTCCTTATCGTATGGCTCTGGCATTGTTGAGGAAACTTAAGACTCAGCTTCAGGAACTCTTAGATAAAGGTTTTATCTGTTTCAATGCTTCACCTTGGGATGCTCCAGTGTTGTTTGTGAAAAAGAAGGATGACAGTATGAGGATGTGTACAGACTACCGACAACTGAATAAGGTCACTATCCGAAACAAGTATCCTTTACCTTGCATAGATGACCTCTTTGACCAGTTGCAGGGTGCGTCTGTATTTTCGAAATTGACTTAAGGTTCGGGTACCATCAGTTAAAGATTAGGCCTGAGGACATCTCTAAGGTGGCATTTCGGACTCGGTATAGGCATTATGAGTTTCTAGTAATGTCATTTGGGTTGACTAATACGCCAGCGGCATTCATGAGATTGATGAATGGGGTATTCAAATCTTATTTGTATTCTTTCATCATTGTGTTTATTGATGACATTTTGATCTATTCCAAGAGTAGGGAGGAGCATGTTGGGCATCTTCGTATTGTCTTGGATATTTTGAGGAACCAGAATCTATATGCCAAGTTCTCCAAGTGTGAATTTTGGTTGACTTCAGTCGCTTTCTTATGGCATATAGTGTAAAAAAAGGGGGTGATGGTGGATCCCTAGAAGATTGAGGCAGTTAAGATTTGGGTCCGGCCTAGCTTTGTGACTGGGGTTAGGAGTTTTATGGGGCTTGCTAGCTACTATCGCATATTTGTCAAGGATTTTGCGTCTATCGCTACTCACTTGACAAGGTTGACTCAGAAAGAGGTATCGTTAGTGTGGACGACAGGTGTGAGGAGAGCTTCCAAAAGCTCAAGGCACTTCGTACCACAGCCCCCATTCTTTCATTGTCAGTTGAAGCTAAGGATTTCATTGTGTATTGTGATGCTTCACATTCAGGTTTGTGTGTTGTGTTAATGCAGGACAAGAATGTTATAGCGTATGCTTTAAGGCAATTGAAGCCTCATGAGAAGAATTACCCAACTCACGACTTGGACTTGGCAGCGGTGGTCTTTGCACTCAAGATTTAGAGGCACTATCTCTATGGTGTCAGGTGTGAAGTGTTCACGGATCATCATAGCCTGCAGCATGTGTTTACTCAGAAGGACTTGAATCTGAGGCAGAGGAGGTGGATGGAGTTGTTGAAAGATTATGATATGACCATCCAGTATCATCCGTGTAAGGCTAATGTGGTGGCAGACGCATTGAGCCAGAAGACAGTTAGCATGGGTAGTTTGGCTTGTTTGGGGGGTGTCCAAATGACCACGGGATAAGGAGATTTGGGCTCTAGAATCTAAGTTCATGCAATTAGGAATCTCAGAACAGGGTGGAGTTTTGGCTAGTATTGAAGTAAAATCCACATTCATAGAAGAAATAAAGGCCAAGCAGTTTCAGGATGCACAGTTGAACAAGCTTTGGAGCAAGGTAGTATTCGGAGAGTCTGGGGATGCCGTGTTGGGCGCTGATAGGGTGATGAGCTTCAGGGGAAGGATTTGTATTCCTCGGGTTGATGACATAATTCAGAAAGTATTGGCAGAGGCTCATGGTTTGCGGTATTCGATTCATCCGGGTGTAACCCAAATGTACAGGGACTTGAGTCAACTTTATTAATGGCCTGGGATAAAAAGGGACATAGTTGATTATGTGTCTAAGTGTCAAAACTGTTAGCAGGTCAAGTATGAACACCGAAGGCCTGTAAGAATACTTTAGAGAATGCCCATTCCCGAGTGGAAGTGGGAAAGGATAGCCATAGATTTTGTGGTAGGCCTTCCTAAGACCTTGGGAAAGTATGAATCTATCTGGGTCACTGTGGAAAGGCTGACCAAATCAACTCATTTCATTCCGGTCAAGGTGGACTATAATTCACAGCAGTTGGCTAAAATCTATGTTAAGGAGATTGTAAGACTGCACGGGGTGCCCCCTCTCAATCATTTCAGAGGGGTACTCAGTTTACCTCCAAGTTTTGTGGTAAGTTACACGAAGAGTTGGGCACTCAACTCACTTTCAGCACAACATTTCATCCTCAGACATACGGTCATTCAGAGAGGACAATCTAGGTATTGGAGGACATGCTGAAAGCATGTGTGATCTACTTAGGGGGTCATTGAGACCAGGTTCTACCATTGTGTGAGTTCTCATACAAAAACATCTACCACTCAAGTATCGACATGGCACCGTTTGAGGCATTATACGGGAGATGATTTAGATCACCCATAGGGATGTTTGAAGAAGGCAATATGAAGCCTTTGGGCGTGGACTTGGTAAAGGAAGCTCAGGAAAATGTAAGGGGAATTCAAACCAAGTTGCTAGCAGGCAGAAAGAGTACACAGATTGCAAGGTAAGAGACATGGATTTTTAGGTTGGTGAGCAGGTGTTATTGAAAGTATCACCAATGAAGGGGGTTATGCAATTTGACAAGAGGGGTAAGCTTAGCCCTCGGTATATCACTCCATTTGAGGTTCTCAAAACTATAGGTCCAGTGGCTTATAGGTTAGCACTGTAGCCTCATTTATCCGGGGTCCATCCAGTCTTCCATATATCTATGTTGAAGCGATACCATGGGGATATAAAAAATATCATTAAGTGGGATTCGATTTTAATAGACAAAGATCTTCAATATGAAGAGGAACCAGTTGCGATTCTTGATCGGGATGTCCAGAAGTTGAGGACAAAGAAGATCAAATCTGTGAAAGTTCAATGGAAGCATCATTCGGTTGAGGAAGCCACTTGGGAAATCGAGAAGGATATGCAGGACAAGTACCCTCACTTGTTTGAGGATTCAGGTACTACACTTTCCCCCCATTTTCTTCGTATTTTCGAGTTTGATCATTCGGGGATGAACAATGGGTAAATTGGTATCTGTTGTAATGATCGGGTTCTTCATTACGGGTAAATCTTTTGTGCCAAGTTTAGGGTTAGAAAACTTTCGGGTTTAAGAGTTGGAAATTTTGGGCTAGGCTAGTCTCAGGAGGTTTCTGAGCGAGGTATGGTCTAGGACAATCTGGGTGAGAATTGGGTAACGTGTCAAATATTGAGCTAGTTTTTCTTTTAGATAAATCGTTAAGGAGTCTGGAGAACTTTTCAGAAATGAATTTGAGTAAGTAGAACTCTCGGTATTAAAGTTGACGTAAAGGGGTTATTTCGAAACATTACGAATTAAGGTGTGTTGCAATGTGGGCGCTTTTGTGGAAATTTCTGAGATTCTATCTCGTATCAACCGCTGACACTACACTACCGCGGTCTCCGCTATAGCAATTTCCGCTATAACAGAAGTCAACGGTGGTCAGCACCGCCATAGCGGTTGGTTCTGCTATGGCGGCACCACTATAGCGGTGTACAGACTGCTATAGCAGACTGAGTTAGAATTTAATGCAGAAACTTCCCCAAAATATTCAGTTTTTCCTCAAGAGCATTTAGGAGAAGGGAAAGAGCAATTTGGGTAATTTCAACTTCATTCTTCATCATTTTGTGTTTCAAGGGTAAGGATTTTACTCCCCTAACTTAATGTTATATTTCCTGCATAGTAGAATTACTAGTTTCAGGCTTGGGGGAAGGTTTGGATTGACCTAGGAATGGTAGAATCCTGAGAAAAAGGGGATTTTAGGGTGTTAAGTTCTTGGGTCTAGAATATTATTATTAGGTTATGATTAATTCGCCATAATTCACTGAATGTATCTATAAAAATGGTAGTCTTAGGTGAATTAGTAGTGAAAAAGCTGGAGGGTGGATGGAATAACTATAGTTTTGTCCTGGGGATTGAAATTTTGTATAATCCAGGTATTATAGGCCAATGGACTGATTTACTATATCTTGTGATCATTTTTAGACCAAGAACAAGCAAAGGTTTCAGAAAATGGGAAGGCTGGAGTAGAGCTTTTGAGTCATTCGAGGTAGGTGATGGTTACTGTTTTTCCGATATGCAATATGTGTTCATGTAGTATCACGTAGTATTGTATGAGTTGCATGATTAGGAAGGAATTATGAATGTCTAGCTATCATGTGTCAATTATGTGAAATGAACTGGTTTGGTTGCTTGTTGGTTTACAAGGTGATGTTGTTCATTGTTTATTGACTTGTTGGATTATGTGTGACATTCAGTTGGCTCGGGTACCACGCCTGGTACAAGTTACATATTGGTTGGCTCGGGTACCATGCCTGGTACATGAATAATATCGATTGGCTCGGGTACCACGCCTGGTTTGAGTTTTATATATCGTTTGACTTGGGTACCATGTCTGGTATGGGTTTGATCTTACTTGCATTGATTGTACTCTGACAATGGTTTCATGAGTGGACCGGGTTGATTTCTTGATATGTGGTTATTGCATGTTGGTCCTTGAGAGATCGGGTGGTTGTACGTAACTGTGGGGTTGGTCATAGTGTAGACCAGAATTGCATGTTGAACACTTAGGTGTGACTTAGGGATCTGTAGTTGGTCTGGGTTATTGAAGGGAATATATGTTATTGTCATGATGTATTGTGCAATGATTGTCAGACTTGTTACATGTGACTGGTAAGCTTGAAGAAAGATTTAGAGACTAGTTTTGTTGCTGGCTTGTATTACATGTTTACCTTACTTTACTCAACTTTAGTTTATTGTTCATATCTTATTTATTGTAGTTGACCGATGATCCTACCAGTATACGATGATTGTGTACTGATTCTGCACTTTTTTTTTTTTGTGAGTACAGGACATCTTCCGGCGGCTAACGCGCAACCTCAGTTGTAGTTCTGGCGATATCAGGATTCAAGGGTGAGCTGTTCTTCCTGGATACCTTGTCTTCGTCCATGTTTAGTTATAGCCCACTTATTTCGGGATTAAACTCTTGCTTTTATTTTGGGGTTGCATCCCCGTTCTAGACGCTTGGTAGAATATTTTGGTACGGTAACTTTCAGTTCCTTGGAAAATTTACGTAGATTCTTACTATGTTAGTAATTTGAGCTTGTGAATGATAGTTATTTTATTGCAAACTGGTTTTGAGCTGTTAGAATTGCTAAGTGTTGGGTTGGTTTTGGTCCTCTCATCCGGGGGTTCGGGTGGGTGCCACTCACGGCGGGTTGAGTCGTGACAGTAGGTGTGCTTTATTTTGGGGTCCGTGCTAGTAATTGTAGTAATATTTTGTTCTTGGAGTTTTGGTGATATTTGTTATTTCAGGTAGATCGATTGTAGTATTATTTTGTGGTAGTCTTATTTCTTTTATTATCTGTTATTTTGTTACTACCTCTTATTTCTTAATCTTTTATTATGCCCTTTTCTAATTTTTTTTTTGTCTTGAGCCAGGGGTCTACCAAAAATAGTCTCTCTATCTCACTTCTGAGGTAATGGTACAGACTGCATATACTCTATCCTTCTTAAACCCCACTTTATAGGAATATACTGGGTATATTGTTGTTGTTGTAACGAGTACTTAGCTTCTGTATCCTGACTATTGTCACTACTTCATTGGGGAAGGTTAATGTTACTTATTGAGTATTCCTTATACTCACCCCCTCTTCCCTGGATTCTATATGAAGATCTGAATTTGAGTATCAGTAAGGCACGTGAGTGAGATTCTAAAGTTGAATGCGGTACCAGTGGTGAGCTAGTTGTGTATTTCCTAATCAGACAATTGATATACTTTTCTATTCTTAGAAGCTCATTATTAGTTTGTACCCATTCCTACCTTCCACGCACTAAAACAATATAAGACTTTTAGCGATAATAAATATGCACTTTAATAAAAAGTGGTAAAACTTTTATAGCATTAGTTAATTTTTATTGGATTAATATCGCTATAGACTTTAGGGACATTTACAAAGAGTGTTAAAATATAATTGCCACTAATAATTACCTCTAAAAACATAATTTAGCAAAAATTAACCTATTATTATTAACTAAATATCACTAAATATCTTTTTTGGTGTAGTGACGATGTACTGGGAATTTATTCAAATATTATGTTGTTATCTTAATTAGACGTAATAATTGAAATTTGGTCCCTCTCCATTTCCTCAAATTCATATTTAGATATGAGTGACATGTGTTTTATTTAATTTTTAAAGGACTACATTATATTATATAAATAAGTATCTTAATCATAGTTAAGTGAATAGGTTTTAAAAAAGTACTTTCCAGATTTGATAAGAAAAGATATTTCTCACAAATTGTAGCAATATCGATCATTAGACTTATTTTTTATTATTATATATTATATAAAAAGTCATGAGTAGGACGACCAATGACAATTTTATAATTCTAACTTAATTTAAGGGAAAAACTATAATTATATAATTAGTGGTCAAAATAAAACTCTAGAAGAATCAAATTCTTTCTCAAGAACCACAAAAACCTTGTTCCATGTGGAGGGTATTGCATACTCATTTCTATTCCTCTTTTTTTTTTTAAAATATAATTTTGAAATCAATTTTTATTCCATTTCTTTAAACATAATTATAATGTCAAAAATATTTACATCCCTCATGCTTTAAAAATTAAATTCTCACCGACTTTAAACAATATATCTCTCTCTTATATGCAATAATGGCTATTTTAACCTTGATAATTTAAAATTTTCATCTATGTATTTTATTTTTAAATTTTCATCTATGATGTCACTGAGAAAAAATTGAAGCATATATTAGAGAAGTCATTATTAATGAAGGCATTGAAAAAGTCATTATTGTTGAAGGTATTGAAGAAAAAAATTAAAGCAAAACATAAACATGATGATATAATTTTAAGTTTTGAGAGTACAAAAATAAATTTAAACAATTAACTCAAAATAAAATATTTATATTTCTTAACTTAATAAAGCCAGAAACATAATGAATCTTATACTATCATCTTATATTTTTTGATAGATGAATATTAAATAGGTCATTTTGATAATCTTCTTTATTGTTTTAATTCATTTTAGATTTTAGAAGCGATATTAGTTTACATTGAAAAGTTATGAAACGAAAATTAATGTATATTAAGTGTAGGATGCCGTTTAGAAATCATAGTAACAACTATATTTTTAATAACAACAATATCAATAATAATAATAATAATAATAATAATAATAATAATAATAATAATAATATTAATAATAATAATAATAAATGCACAAATAAATATAGGAGTCTCTAGTAAATATTAAAATAAAAATTAAGCATAAATTTAATAAGTGAGTGAAATAATAATATTTTTTTAAAAAAAAAATGACAGACAAACACTTAAAATGAGGACAAAAAAAATAGATTTGGAGAGTCCTACGAATAATTTAAACATATAAAATAGTAAACGACATAGACAATTCATGGGATAACATGAACATATAAAACATTACTAATTAAAAGAGATACATTAGTCTTAGATCCTTGAAATTTTTTATTGTGATTTGAATTTTGAATACTAATGTTGTTAAAATATGAATCATCAAATAAAGTCATAACATTATCATCATTCTAGTCTATCGACTGAGACAATGTTAAACTCTGTGAAAAATTAACAGAGCAATTTTATAATTATTCATTGAAATTGATGCATCCATTAGGTGAGATATTTATTGAAGAGTCTATTTGTGATGTCATTGAGAAAAAGTTGAAGCAGATATTAAAGAAGTCATTATTAGTGAAGGCATTGAAAAAGTCATTATCGTTGGAGTTATGGCCCCTCCAATACCTCCAACAACAATGATTTTTTTAGCTACTTCACTAATAATGACTTTTTGAATATCTGCTTCAATTTTTTTTCCAGTTACACCACATATGAAATCTTTAATGAATATCCCTCCAATGGGTGCATCAAGAACTCAATTGATTTTTTTTATATGTGATTTTTCTCATAGTTTTATTTTTGATATAAGTACACTTAACTTTCTTTCTAGATATGGCCAAAGAGGAGAAACATGAGCAAAAATGTGTTTGTTTGGATTGGTATCAAAAGATTTTGTTGCTATTATTATTGTTATGTGTTTCTTTGCCTTAAATAGACTCCTATTTATAGAAAAAAATTAAATTTTATAAATTATTGAATTAGAGAATTTTTAGCTGTCAGTAATAACTATTTTAACATAAAATTAAATAAGGATATATTAAATACCGAGTTAAATATTATCATCTAAAAGTATGGGTAGTTTATGGCTCCAATCTTATCTTGATCAATTTTTTCGTTATTCTTTTCTCTTAGAAGAATAATTTAGCATGATTTATTTTAACTAAGTAGTATCCACAAAAAATGATCATTGAATTTAATAAATTAAGAAATTGATCCGCTCTTTTTTCACGTGATTATGAAAAAATGTATTAATAATTGATCTTATAAATAATTATCTTATAATTAATGATCAAAATAAAATTATAGGAGAATTCAATTCTTTCTCAAGAGCCACCAAAATCTTACTCCATGTGAAGAGTATTGCATGCTCATTTCTATTCCTCTTTTAAAAAAAATATAATTATGAAATCAATTTTTGTTTTATTTGTTTAAATATAATTATAATGTTAAAAATATTTACAACCCTCCTGCTTTAAAAATTAAATTCTCACCAACTTTAAATAATATATTCTCTCTCTCATATGAAATAATATTTATTTTAACCTTGATAATTTAAATCTTTCATCTATGTATTATTTTTTTAAAATTATATATACTATTTTACTTTTTAACCTAAGTCTTTATATATTTTTATTATATATATATATATATATATATATATATATATATATATATATATATATAAAATATTTTATATGAATTTACTACAAAAATCGTATGCTATCTTATATGATTGTTATTTTAATATTACATGCATTAAGTATATATATATAGGCATGTGTGCATGTATATTTAAGTTTAGCTCTCTCTTATATTCTCTTTCTCTTTATCTATCTATTTATATACATACATACATATATATATATATATATATATATATATATATATATATATATAGATAGATAGATAGATAGATAGATAGATAGATAGATAGATAGATAGATAGATAGATAGATAGATAGATAGATAGATAGATAGATAGATAGATAGATAGATAGATTTCAAAGTGAAGTTCTCATATATAAAATCTTATCTTCTTAAATAATTAATTTTATTTACGTTTATTTATGAACTAAAGAAGATTGTACATATTTTGACTTAAAAAAATAATTAAAGTATTTGTGTAGATTATCACATTAAGTTATAATTTTATATTAAGCTAATAATTATTAATGTATTTTTTCTCTTTGAGAATGATATTATAGAGTCTCGTTAGGTAAGCAAATTTCTATTGATTTTTCTTTTTGATTTTTGTACTAAAATATTGTCATGATTTTGTGTACACAATATATTATTAAAACAATCATAGTATTTTCTTTTCAACTACTTTCATGCTATAAAGAACAAAAAATTATATATTAATTTATCTAAAAATTTAATTAATAGATACGACACTTGCAATTTTAATATATTTCTTAAAATGCTTAAATATAAAATGTGGATAACATATTACTTAAATTAATTATTTAATTTAATATTTGAATTGATGTTGAGTAGAAGGAGAGTCTTGACGTAACTGATAAAGTTACTGCTATGTAATCAAGAGTTCACAGGTTCAAGCTCTTACAAAAATGTAGGGTAATACTGCGTATAATAGACCATTATAGTTCGATCTTTTTTAAAATTTCGCGTATATCACGAGCTTTTGTGCACTTGACTCTCCTAGATGTTGGAATAAGCAATGAAACATGAAAATCTTTAATGTTAATTAACAATTTAAATAAATTATAAGTTATTGCTTTTTATGATGAAATAAAAGAATAATTTATTATGAAGTATAAATGGAGAATCTTATTATTACTCCTTGTGTACATAGATGAAACAATGAGAATTGATTATTATTTTTCATGAAAAAAAGTAATTTGAACTTGTAATGTTAGGCGCGTAAACAGGTCTTTCCTTGTCTACTATTCTTATATGCAACTATTATAACTGTACAACATGAACCTGACAACAAGAGGCGTATCCAGATCAAGAGAAAGGGTGCACTATTACACAAAGGTGTATCTAAGATATAAATTTAATGGATTTGACCTTTAGATTCTTATTATTGAACTAGTTAAACTTTTAAAATTATAGTTTCAAAATTAATTCGTATCTTTTAAAATAGCTATATTTTGTTTCAAAAATCTTGAGATCGGTTGAATCCATTGATTGTATCATATATATCATCCACAGCTACTAGTTTTAATAAATATATTTGGTTTAATTATATAAAAAATTTACAGTGATAGAAAATTAGAAATTTTCAATATAACAGACTTGAATTTTTTTTAAAAGATTAAAGGAAAAAAATATTAATTAAAACACAAAAAAGGTGTTACTCAATTTTAGAAAGAAAAAAATAAAATAGATATAAAATTTAAATTTTTAGGTCCACCCAATCATCATCGCATTACATGATACATCTTGAGCAAGGGTTCACACATCTGTATTGAAGTATTTTTTTTAAAAAAATATAAGACTATTACTATATATGATCTAGGGAGGAAAGCATGAATTCACGTGAACATACACACCCATACGCCCCTGCTGACAACATGTTGTTTGGCTTGATAAACGGTAGTCGTCAAAAAATATATTGACTTTAAAACACGATTTTGCTTTTATTTCACACACAAAAAAAATTAAATAAACAAATTCCTTCTTTTCTACTTCAATATATTTTAAATAATTTTAAATAATCAAATCTCTCCCCCCCTCTCTCTCTCTCTTTTTCTTCAAAACACAATAATCAATTTATATTTTAATTTGACCTGTACAGGAGTCTCTCAATTTTAGGTTTTTGGTGATATTTTGAAAAGAATAACCAAAACTTGTTAGCTTGTTGTTACAATTTTAACATGTAATTTAAATATTAAATACATGATGAAACAAATAATATTAATTGGAATCAAAATTTAAAGGAATATTAAAATATATGATGAAACTAATAATATTAATTGATATCAAAATTTAAAGGAAATATCTTTTCTTATCAGATTTGGAGGGGTATATTTCAAAACTTATTCTTAATTATGATTAAGAAACTTGTTTGTGTTAAATAATTTGGACCTTTAAAACTTAAATATAACACATGTCATTCATCTAAAAGTGTACTTAAGGAAATTGAGGGAAGTAGGGATGGGTATATATATTGAAAAATCGAATCGAACCGAATTAATTTGGTTCTTCAGTTCCGATTCTTCGATTTAATTTCTGTTCTATTTTTCTAAAAATTTGATTCTTCAGTTTCAATTCTCAATTTTAGGGTTCTGATACTTTGGTGTACTGAAGAACCAAATTTTAATAACACGAGTTTAAAATTTATTTTTTTCTTTTATCTGATGTCTCAAATAAAAATAGGAAAATAACTAAACCAAAAGAAGATTTTTCTTATAGTGATAGCTAGCAATAGTTTCTCTCCTTTTTTTTAACGTGTATTTATTCTCTTTGTTCGACAACATTCAACAATTCAATCACTTTTCAATTGCTTGATTGAGTTTTACTCTTATCTTTCAACACCCTCTCGAAAAATAAGAGAGACGGGGAAGAAAAGAATGGCTTAGAGACAAGATTGCCAACAATTCAACAGTTGGGAATGATAAGATCAATTCGAGATGGATTTACAGATAAAACTGTCAAAACAATCATTAACTAGTTTAACAGAAAGTCAATGAAGTGGCTTTATATCTAATTAAATCAAACAAGTCTACAATAGTTGTCTTTCAGTTGGTACGACATAGTTGACATTCTTCTTCTAGTTCATCCATGAAGTTTATTTATTGCTTCTTATTGTTGACATTCCTCATACACACTAAAGAATCGAATTTTAAAAAAATGAAAAACCAAATCGAATTATTTATTTGGTTCGATATTCAATGCACACTATTAAAAAAATCAAAAAACGAAGAACTGAATCAAACTGAAGAACTAACATCCACTCCTAGTTGGAAGATATAGAGAGGAGCCAGATCCTAATAATCCATTTGTTTTAATTTATTTGTCTTATTTTATTTTTTAGTCCATTTAATGATCACGTAGCTCGGATATTTTTCATCATAAGAACATCCAACTATCATTTATGAAAAAAATAATTTCCTTTATTTGATCCTGGAAAAATACACAGATCAAACCGTCCTAGCTAAGCTAGAAACATAGGTTTTAGCTATACTCATTCAATAAATTAAAGTAGGCCATTGAAATCCGAAAGCACTATGTTGTAAAAGCGTTTAAGACAATATACACTACACATGACATGTTGACGTGAGATATGTCCACGTATCAAAATACAATTACTAATTTCCCAGTTTAATTAATAGTATACAGTTAAAAGGCAAATAGAAATTGCATAATTTAGTGTCCAAAAACGTAATATATTTCAATTTGTTATAGAGTGGAAGTCTTTTTCTAAAGTAGACTTGTTCGTGAAATCCAAGAGAGTCGATGTATCCTTAATGCTCTCTTTAATAGGGTCGCCTCATATTTTCCTTAACCTAATTAATCAGCCCCGGGGAAAAATGATGATGGAGATGTATTGCGGCCTTCTCCTGTTCATCAACTCGAACCTCATTCTTCTGCAGTCTTTATGAGAAAGGCAGATACAAATTAAGAAAGAAATTTCATTTAACTAAGCTTTCTTACTTTCAACTTTCAGTACAGGTCTCTCCTCTATCTAGTAATCTCGGACGCTGTTGGTGCTTTATTAAGTCCGTGGGAAGGCAGTGGAAGAGACAAAAAGTAGCTGCGATTGCTTGAAAAAAATCAGTTGAATCATCAGGTGGGATAAAAAGAAAGAGTGTACCTGCGCCACTCGATGATCGGAAGACAGGGAGTGTGACAACATACACGCTTCCTTTTACTCCATAGGGCCTTCTCATCAGTTGCAGGGTTTGGTGGCCCGAAATTGACTTGGCTTCGCCAAAAGGCCTCATCTCTAAAAGCCCGGCTCGCGAGGCGTCCCTCTCACAGTAGGGTTCCAACCCTTGCCTCGCTCTTGTGACATGCTATGTTTCCCCTCTCTATTCCCAATCTTAAAAACGGTATAGCTGAATTTGTACATGTAATTCAAGAACACGTGGATTGATTTGGCAAAATGATAAGATCAGAACTAAATAACTTTCACAAAGAAATAGATTAAAACAGATGATAACTGTCACTGTCCAAAATTCAAGGTCAAGATGACACCTACACAAACCCACTGATACATAAGTCAACCCTTCACCCAAATCAAATATCAAATCAATACGTGGAAGTAAAGTTTCAAAATCAAGCTTTCATAAAAATGTAATAGAAATGTGGAAAGGAATGAATATACTCAATACTCAGTATCACCAGTACAAGAGCTTCTAAAGGCTTAATACAACTGTTTCAAGCTACCAAACTGTCTCGAATAGTAAAGGATGAATAAAGATAGAGGAAGCCTATCATCGCTCTGAACGGCAAAAAGATCACCAAAGCTTCTAGAAGACACAGCCTTGAACAACAGAATCAGTAGGGACTGCTAGCACTAGGATCTGCATTAAAGATGCAGCAAGTGTAGCATGAATACAATAACACGTGTACTCAGAAAGCATCATAGGCCGATCGAACAATAGCTAGACAACTATATTATAAAAAGTATGAAATGAGCCTTATTAAATTATATACCTCAATCCAATAACACGGGAGAAATGGGAAAAAGGTAGCAAACCTGAATTATGCGATAAATAAATACAATGATATTAAATACGGAACACATATAAGGAAAGTGCAAGACAATGCAATATGATAATATGTAATGCAATGCAATGACAAAAATGACCATACTAGTATATACCTACTCCACGGTGGTATGTCATGATCCAGGACCCATGGATGAACTCGCGAGGTCTATATATCCACTCGAAATAATTTTTCTCGGGCATATATTACCTCGGCATCATATATAACATCAATACTTGAATCAATTTCTCATCGGGTTTCATCACTCAGTCGTAACTATCATATCATATGTCTGATCCATGAGAAATTAATATGTATGCATAATCACAATAATAAATGATATTCAAATGTAATAGGAATAAATGCACTTTCAAAATAGTGCCCTTAGGCCACTAACTTTCTCAAATAAGCATATTGCTTTCAACATAGTGCCCTTTGGCCATTAACTTCATCGAATAAGAATATTACTTCAACACAGTGCCCTTAGGCCACCAAATCATCAAGGTACAATATAACACATGAAACAGAATGATGCAACAACAAATAAGCAAATTAAATCATGCAATGTCTATCAGCTAGATCCCAACCTAGATTACACATAGATAAGTCGTTCTTTCTGATATATTGAAATCAAAAATACACTCAACTCATAACACACTCTATACAAGAAACTATCGCTCCAGCTAAGTTTAAGAGAGTAAGTCATAATCTACCTAGAAATTTAAACAAACATGCCACGAACCCTCACAAAATTGCTTCTCTTTTGAATCACCTCAGAAATCTCCTAATATATCAAAATCATACTCTATATGAGTATACGAGTCTATAGACACCCATATTTTTATACTTTCATCTCAGGCCCAAAAGGTCAACCTTGAGCCTCTGAGTAAAAATAGTAATTTTATTTCAAAATCAATTTATCCGTAAACAAGGATCAAAAATATGACATTTCATCATAAATTGAGTCCCAGTCGAGATCCAAATCATTAAAATATGATTTTTTAATTTTATATATAAAAACTCCAATTATTTCCAACACTGTCATGACCCAACTATCAGGATCGATCCAAATCCACTGCATAATATCATGTAAATAAACAGAAGAAACATACAATATGAAGTTGCACAATCCAAGTCTTTTAACAACCGCCCTTACTACCTCGGGTATAATACCCCTGAACCTATACACTCTATCCCAAGCCTTTCCACCTCCTTCCGCTGCCAACTCCACCTTAGGAGCTATTTAACCCTTCCATCTCAGTCATAGCCTGACTCCCTATCGCACCAAGCTTCTCAAACCTACCCATCTCACCAACACCAAAATTACTGATCTTGGGCGTATTTATACGCCTAATTGCCTCATTTACCCATGTTTTAGCCTTGTCTTGAGGGCAAAAGTCATGTATATCCTTATGATTATTTGCATTTTCATGGTGGTGAGATAATATATGTGATTAGATGCTTTGCAGGGAAAATATAGAGAAAAACAACCTATGAGAGCTAAAATGGAAGTATAAAAATATTGGAAAGGAGTTAGCAACGTTCCGGGAGAAAAAGAGAGCAAAAGAAGAAAAATTGGGTTGTGGCGCATCGGTGGTGCATCGCCCCAGCTTCCAAACTACTGAGGGATGGGGCTTGCGCATTGGTAGAACGTCGCCCCAGCCTTGGATGGCGCTATGGTGGCGCGCCGCGCCAGAGGCATACCCGGAAATTTTTCAGCTTTTTTCTACTCCAAATCCAAGTAGGAAAAGGGGTTATTTTCCTCCTACTCTATAAATACATCTCAAATCACAATGTTTACACAACTTTTGACCTACGAAGAGCTAGGAGCCTCCGTGGAGGCCGGAGAATATTGGTTTCATCTTTTCTTCTCCTTTATGATTTATTTTTACATTTTTCTTTGGATGATTTGTTGTAATTGCTCCATGTGTATGTGGAGTTAAACTTCTCGTTCTAGGATTATGGTATCTAACTACATGATTGTTTAGTAGACAATTGATTCGATTATTTGTTTATCATATTAGTTGTTCTTATATTTTGGTGCTTACTATTTTAATGATTCGTGGCCATTAAAATGAATCTATAATCTCTTTGTGAACTCGAGAGAAGAATCATTGAGATAGAACGAAGAATATAGGGAGCAAAACCTCTCTTTTGTAACGTAAAGGGTAGGTTAGCGACTAGGATAGAGATATACCTAGAACGCCTTGCTTGGTTCATACGGGAAGAAATATAAATGCTTTTAAAATAAGATGTCACATCCCCGCTCAACAATGTAGTTGTGATGCTATTTTGAATAGGCAACTAGAGGCTCGAGAGACCATAGTTGTAATATCAACCCCGGAATCAACAATTAGATAAATAAACAAGTCGATGAAAGTGCTTAATAAACATGATTGTTAGCAGATCCATAGTCCTAGATCGATTTTATCACATTGATTATGTGAAAATCTGCTCTTTGTTGGTTAATTGTTCATTAGTTAACTTCTTCTTTTTATTTCTATATTAGTTAATCATCAGCTTTGGAATTTTACGCTTGAATAAATAATTAGAACCAGTTTAATTTAGTAAAATAGTTAATCGACAAGTCCCTGTGGGTACGATATCTGGACTTACAATCTTATATTACTTGTACGATCGCGTACACTTGCGTGTGCGTTAGGACGCAACAAGTTTTTGGCGCCGTTGCCGGGGACTTAGAAATTAATTGTTTATCTATATTAGACTTTTTCTTTTTATTTAATTAAGTTTTTGTATATATTTTATTTTCTTTTATAGATAGTTTATTATTATTATTATTTTATTTTTTTATTTTCGATACTCCTCTTAACATGACATCCAGGGATAAAGATTGGTTGAAGGATCAGTACTATTCATATGTTGGTAATCCTTGTCAGTATTGTGGAATACCCCACCTGGGTTTCAATTGTCGTTATATTCAAAAGGGCGGGTGGTGTGCACCTACCCAATCCTTGGAATTTAATGTATGTCATATATGTGGTGGTCAGGATGGCCATTCGGATGGTTGTCCTAACTCTTATTCCCCTTCCCCAAGCCCCTATTATGATTCTTCTGTTGTTTATGATATTGACAGGGGTAATGAAGTGGAGGATGTGAATAATGCTCACCTTATTGATATGCTAAAGCAAATACTTGATAACCTCACAAAGATAACGACACAGCTGATAGAAGGTAGAGTTGATCTCAAACAAGAGATAGACCAATTTGGCTCAGATATCCATTACTTGAAGTATCACTTGAAGAAAAAGGTTGAGGCGTCTGATGCCCAATCATCAATTGTTGTGGATACCGGCCAACTAGTGGAGCAAAAAGAAGAATTCCATCCATTCAACTATGTTTTATTCATTGGTGCTGATGTTAAGGAGATGTATGAAAGTGAGCATGTCATAAACAATGCATGTTTGGGATTAGGTACTGTTGGACCTCATTCTAATCACTTTTCTACATTATGTTTGGATGATGACATAAAAATTGAGTCATCTGAGCTAGTTGAGAAGTGTGTAGATGAGGAACAAGGTCTTTACATTCTAAAATTTGCCACACCAAAAAAATAAAACGACATTCCTCACTTAAGGGCCAAGAAGTGCAAGATGCGACACTCTTTGCTTGGTCCCTTCATCTTTATACCATCTCCCCTTGAGCAGAGCAGAAAGTTTGATGCAAAGTTAGGGGCACAATTCATAAGTTCTAAGTGGAAACAAAAGTGGTGTAGTGATGGCGTCGTGCCGCGACGTTAAATCAGGCGCTTGTTGGGAGGTAACCCAACTAGTAGTGTAACTTCTTATTTATTTTTTAGTGTCACATTTTTATTTTTGTTTTGATTTTGCAGGTTTGGGGAAGTTTGAGTACCCGAATTTGAAAGCTAAGGAACATGATTTAAGCTTAAGTGTGGGGTCGTTTTCCCCTTTTCATCAAAATTGAAGAAACATGTTGTTAGCTAGTCCATAGAGGGCCTCAAGGAGTATTTCTCACCCTTCTTCTTCATCTTTTTCTATAAATTGCTTTGGGGACAAAGCATGATTTTAAGTGTGGGGTGGAGAATCTTCCGATAATTATGAGTTTTAGGGTGAGTATGCTATAGAAGTTTAATTTATTTGAAAAGAAAAAAATAATACAAAAAGATTTTTTTTAGTTTTTGTTTAGATGCATATCTCATTCACCCCTTGGTTTTTCTTTTCGGTTCTTTTCCGAGGGGGTGCCCTTTGAACCAAGTAGTTTTTATTTTTTAGTAGTAGTTTTTATTTTTTTTTATCATAGATAGAGAAATTTCTCGACGATGGATGGATGACGACCATCTTGAGAGAAAATTAGTCATAGGAAGGAGAAAGATTAGAAATCATAGCCTTTTGAATGATAGGTGCTTCACCTAAGTATACACTAAACGTCATGGGTAATTCACTCAAAAGAAGCACAAAAAGTAGGAAACTTCATTTAGAGACGCATAAGCTCTTTAACTTGACTCATAAAATCTAAAGATGGGCTTAATAATGTTAACTCATTCAATTTGATTGTGTTGTGAATATGAAGTCTTAGGAAGCCATTTTTGAACCATTGTGCCATGTGTGGTGAGTGTTTGTTGTGTTTTTTGTATATCTTGATATCTAAAACTTGCCCCATGTATGTATGAAATGAAACATAGTATTGACTTGTGGGATATGATTAAGGCATTTCTTTGTAAGCCACTTCTTTTTGACTATTGTTTGTGCCACCCTTTGTATTATTCTTAGTTAAGCCCCATTAAGTCTTAAGCCTATTTCTTTGACTAGCCGCATGTTTAGCCTATCTTCTTTATTTGATTACCCTATATTAATTTGATCCAAAGAGTCCCTAATGCACTTTGTAGTTGAAAGACTTAAAGTAAGAAGGGAACAAAAGAGAAAAGGTAAAAAGATAGAGAGAGGTTGGTGTGGTAAGAATAAGAATTAGATGTGGTGCCCTTGTGAAAAATAATTTGTATGTTGGTAGTAAGAAGAGGAAAAACAAACAAACAAAAAAAAATAGTTTAGAAAAATCTTCTTGATACCAATAAGTGAATGAAGGTTAAGGGCAATAAACCAAAAAAAAAGGGGGAGTTTGAAGAGAAACATGAACATAAGTTGAAGTTGAGGTGATATAAGGAAAAGAGTGAAAAAGTTTAAAGTAAGTGTCTTAAAGTGCATAGGGAAAGTAGTCACTATTGGCCAAAGTGTTCCTACCCGTCCCTTAGCCGACATTACAACCTATAAAAGTCCTTTTGATCCTACAATGTTGATGCTTTGTTAATGGAGTATTACACTAAGGGAAAGCCTATGGTATATCTTGTATGCATGAAACTTTCTTTGAGAGAGTGAGCGAATTTCTTATCTATATGCCCCAATTTGAATATGTATGTATGATGTGAGCAATGGACATCTCTCTTAAATGTGAGGGAACAAAATGGTGAAAACTTGGTGTACTAACGATGGCTATATTCACACATGATCAAGTTAGCCGTATTTTTCATGAAGAGTCAGTTTCAGAGGTTGTGTGGTTTCAATGAAGGGTCTGTGAAAAAATGATTGATGTGTGCATGATGAGTGGATTATGGGTCATGATTAAACTGTCTAGTTAACTTGAGTGTGAGTAGACCTGTTCAATTGGTGTCTTAAGATGTAAAATGTTATAGGGTGTGTAGTGATTTGTTCGAGGACGAACAAAGGTTTAAGTGTGGGGTGGTGATCTTGGGCGTATTTATACGCCTAATTGCCTCATTTACCCATGTTTTAGCCTTGTTTTGAGGGCAAAAGTCATGTATATCCTTATGATTATTTGCATTTTCATGGTGGTGAGATAATATATGTGATTAGATGCTTTGCAGGAAAAATATGGAGAAAAACAACCCATGAGAGGTAAAATGGAAGCATAAAAACATTGGAAAGAAGTTAGCAACGTTCCGGGAGAAAAAGAGAGAAAAAGAAGAAAATCTGGACTGTGACGCATCGGTGGCGCATCGCCCCAGCACCGAAACTACTGAGGGATGGGCCATGCGCATTGGTGGCGCGTCGCCCTAGCCTTGGCTGGCGCTATGGTGGCGCGCCGCGCCAGAGGCATACTCGGAAATTTTCCAGCTTTTTTCTACGAATCCAAGTAGGAAAAGGGGTTATTTTCCTCCTACTCTATAAATACATCTCAAATCACAATTTTTACACAACTTTTGACCTACGAAGAGCTAGGAGCCACCGTGGAGGCCGGAGAATATTGGTTTCATCTTTTCTTCTCCTTTATGATTTATTTTTATGTTTTTCTTTGGATGATTTGTTGTAATTGCTCCATGTCTATGTGGAGTTAAACTTCCTGTTCTAGGATTATGGTAGCTAACTACATGATTGTTTAGTAGACAATTGATTCGATTATTTGTTTATCATATTAGTTGTTCTTATATTCTTGTGCTTACTATTTTAATGCTTCACGACCATTAAAATAAATCTATAATCTCTTTGTGAACTCAGGAGAAGAATCATTGAGATAGAATGAAGAATATAGGGTGCAAGACCTCTCTTTTGTAACGTAAAGGGTAGGTTAGCGACTAGGATATAGATATACCTAGAACTCCTTGCTTGGTTCATACAGGAAGAAATATAAATGCTTTTAAAATAAGATGTCACATCTTCGCTCAACGATGTAGTTGTGATGCTATTTTGAATAGGCAACTAGAGGCTCGAGAGACCATAGTTTTAATATCAACCCCGGAATCAACAACTAGATAATCAAAAAAGTCGATGAAAGTGCTTATTAAACATGATTGTTAGCAGATCCATAGTCCTAGATCAATTTTATCACATTGATTACGTGAAAATCTGCTCTTTGTTGGTTAATTGTTCATTAGTTAACATCTTATTTTTATTTCTAGATTAGTTAATCATCAGCTTTGGAATTTTACGCTTGAATAAATAATTAGAACCAGTTTAATTTAGTAAAATAGTTAATCTTCAAGTCCCTGTGGGTACGATATCTAGACTTACAATCCTATATTACTTGTACGACCGCGTACACTTGCGTGTGCGTTAGGAAGCAACAATTACCTTAATGGTCCCAACCCGAAATCACAATTCCTAACTACCTTTGTTAGTTCATCCATCCCTCTCACTTGAGACCCTATGCTAACCACCTTGGCCCCGACCCTTAACCAAGTTAATAGACAACCTGTGAACTCTTATTACCAACCTGACTCAACTACCACATACCCATATCCCAGAATGTCCTAAACTCCATAACATCATGGCACATAAATCAGACGACTACCCTGCACAATTTCAACATATCTTTCAATAACCCAGACCACCCAAGGATCCCCAATACAGTATCTACAGTGTTTAACATGCAATTCGGGTCTACACAAAAATCAAACCCAACAATTAAAGACCAATATGTCATAATTATATCATAAGAAATAACTCGGTCTACTCATGTGACCAACACACATATAACTATCAATTCCGTATCAGGTGTGGTACTCGAGCCAACTATAATAAAACCTGTACTAGGCATGGTACCCAAACCAACTGATAGATATCCCATACTAGGTGTGATACCTGAGCAATTTGAATATTACAGACACCACAACAATCAATCACAATGAACACAAGTACGCTTGTACAACTAACAAGTATTAAAGCCAAGTTTATTTCACAAGATTGACAACCAGACATCAATTAACATTCATTATTTCATTCCCTAACATGAAATGCATGGCAATACTAAGGTAATAGTTATCATGCAAACATAACATAAATGGGAGCAATAAACCATCACCTACATAATAGCCTTGGTTTATCATTCCAACCTTAATGATCTGTCCGAAGACTAACCCCCGAATTATTCAACCAACGCATGAACTGATTTACCTCGAATCCTAAACCTCCTTAGAAGAGTACGCACATGTAGGGAACTCATTCTCGTACATTAAGGATTTAGGACCCTTCATGTTCACCCTATTTCCCTTATTTAAAATATTCCCAGAGATCCGCTATAACCTAGAAATCCCTTTTTGATAAACGTTACCAGTTCCTCGAACCTACCCAACAATCTAGTCTCCCTAGAATTTAGAATCCAAATATCAATGACAAATAAGAATCGGATCACATTACCCATAACACTATCATTCCCCTTCAGTCAACTCAGTAATCAATACGTTATCCCTCCAGACTCTGTGCTCGAAGGCCTAGGCATAAATTCTTCCGTTATTCTACAATAACGATATGCATTTGGAAATAGGTCTAAACTACTATTTGAACCTATCCTACCTGAATGCCAAGCATATTCTACAGAATTCTGAACACGAACTTCTGGCTCTGCGGAGGTGAATCCCGACAAAAGGTGGGCCTGGAATCCATGGATTTTACCCCATTCGAGCAGAAATTCTTCCTCTCTATTGATCCCAAGCTTTGGAGCAGCCTAGGAGGGTTTTTGGAACAGCCCTCGTCCTTTTTGCAACTGAAAAGGAGAAGTCCAATATAAAATTCACATTTTTAAGCTACTGGTTCTATCAGCCCGCTATAGCGGCCGGTCGGCTGCTACAGCAGTACCGCTATAGCGGGATGACATCAGCCCAACAAAATTTTAATTTCTAAGAATCTTTCGTCGTGTCATCTCAAATTAATTTAATTTTGTATTTCCCTAATCCTCGCAACCCATAACGAAAAGCCTTTTTAATAACGACTGAACAAGTCATTACAAATACCCATATATGAATTAAATCACATAATAAATGCTAGATTAGCAGGAAAATACAAAATGTATGGTTATATTCTTACCTTCGAGCCAATACAAGAAAATCACCCTTGAAATCGTCAAAATATGAACTCCTAAGCTCTAAAAATTAAAATATGAAGTCTATGCTCGAAATGGAAATTTAATTCTATCCAGGTCTCATTTACTCTTTGGAATGTGAATCCCAGTCGTGAACGCAGCCTGTGACCCGACTTAACACATCATGATATCAACAGACCCATTAGGAATGTGATTCCTAACCTATACCCAGACCCGACCCACTCTCTCTTCTTCGTGAATGCATAACACCTATGCGAATGTGATGACCAACTTTCTTCCCTCTTCATGAATGCAACCCATACCTCATGAATGCGAAGAAAACTACCTAGCACCCGATCACTACAACCTCAAAAACACACCCAAACGTAGATTCAACTCTCAAAAATTATCCAGTACCTCCCAAACACAAACCAATAGTGCTAACTGATCATAAAACATGTTCCAAACCTATTGAAATCATCAATTCATTTATCTGTGGTCATTTTGACCAAATATCGATCGTGGTTAACTATGTACTTTCTAAATATAAAAATCCACTTAATGGTCTGACTTCTCGAGCATCGCAAAATCCATGCAAATCATCCAATAAAGTCATTAATCACCCTCTGTACCTAGTGAAAATGTTATAACTCAAATCAAACCTCGACAACCTAAAACATTGGCTTTTGTCAATTTTCCAAAACTTAAAATCTTTCCTAAAACACATTCGATCACCTCGAGAATCATGTCACCCATCCTTGTAAGTTATAAACAGCTAAAAAAATCTATGATGAGGATCAAACAGGGGGGAAAATCACAAAATGACCATGAATATCATTATATGACCACCACTAAAATGCATGTTCTTCCTCGAACATAAAGAGAAAAAAGCACTTGCGATAAAAAGTTGGGGATTTCTTCTCCACATGTATAACTCAGTCCCACAAGTATCTTCTTCCAACGGACGATGCCCTCACGACACCTACACATATATAATCTCCTTGGATCTCAACTATTGAATCTGCCAATGAAAAACAGTTATAGGCTCCTCATCGAAGGAAACATTTTGATCCAACTACACCGAGCCCCATTGAATCACATGAGAATTATCATAAATATATTTTTCAGCATCGAAATGTGGAACACTAGATGAACTCCTGATAAACCTGGAGATAAAGACAACTCATAGACCACCTCACTAATATGTTGTAATGCTACAAATGGGCAATGAACTTAAGGAGGAGCTTGCCCTTCTTCTCAAACCTCATAACATCTTTAATCAGTGATACCTTCAATAATACCTCTCTCTAACCATAAACTCCAAATATTAAACCTTTTGATCCGCATAACTCCTTTTGTCTGCTTGAGCTATGAGAAGTCGTTCTTGAATTAACTTCACCTATTTGAGAAATCTCTTTACAAGTCTGTAACCCATGGACTAATCTCAAAAATATCAAATCAATCCATTCGATATCTACACCTACCATATAAAGCCTCGAATAGAGTCATCTGAATGCTGGAATGATAACTATTATTATATGTGAACTCTGCCAAAGATAAGAATTGATCCAAATAACCTCCAAAGTAAATCACAAATGACTATAGCATATCCTCAAGAATCTGAATACTTTTCTCAGACTGATCATCCATCTATGGGTGAAATATTGTACAAAGTTCAACCTGAGTACCTAACTCCCTCTGTATAGACCTAAAAAATGAGATGTGAACTGAGTATCCCACTATGAAATAATGGAAATACGCATCCATGCAAATAGACTCTCTTGAATGTTGATTTTGGCCAATCTCTCTGAATTATAGATAGTTTGAACTAGAACAAAATGAGCAGGTTTGGTCAATATATCTACAATGACCCAAATAGCATCAAATTTCTTCAAAGTCTATGGAAGCCCTCCAAAAAGTCCATAGTCATACCCTTGAACTTTCACTTAGGTATAGACATCATCTGAGTCGTACCACCTAGTCTCTGGTGCTCATACTTAAATTGTTGGCAATTCAAACACCTAGCCATATACTTCACAATGTCTCTCTTCATCTGAAACAACTAATAGTGATGATTCAGATCATGATATATCTTTGCCGCTAGTAATTGAATAGAATATCTGGAACTGAGAGCCCATTCCATGATCAACCTGGTCAAGTCATCTACTCTAGGAATAAAAATATGACCTTTGATCCTCAAAACACCTTCCTAATCTAAAATTTATTCTTTGGCATCACCTCTCAATATGTTAGCTCAAATTATGCATAATTTCTCATTTTCAAATAGTCGAGCATTAATCTGCTCCTACAAAAGTGGCATATCTCAACACAAGTAGGAACTCTACTAGTCTCCAAAATAATAAGTCTCACAAAGCATTAGGCAAGGATTGAACATCCACAACCAAAGATCTATCCTTTACCTGCAACATAGCCAGGCTACCCATGTTAACCACCTTCCAACTCAAGGCATCTTCTAATACATTAGCCTTTCCTGGATGATAAAGAATGTTCAATCATAATCCTTAAAAAACTTCAACCACCATCATATCACGCCCCAAGACTATCCCCCCGGATGTAACACGGGACCTGAGACCACAAGTGATCCCAAGCTAACCCTTGATCTTAGCATGACTTAAACATAGATAACATGAACAAACAAATATAGTGGAAGCTTAGCTGAAACAGGGAGCACAAAATCTATATAATAAAAGAGTCTGAAGATAGCAATGTCTGAAAAGCCTCTAAACTAATAAGATGAGCTGCTGGGACAAGATCCTCAGCTAACTCTAAGTAATAAAAAGAAGGCATAAAACTAGACAACTCATAAATAGTCCTCGAAGGATGAGGACTTACCAACTCTGACTTGAAATCCTATTAGGTCTAACCACGAGTCTGGGAGTGAGCGCCTGAATCTACATCATAATAAGATGCAACACAAGAAGAATGCGATCAGTACTATGGAATGTATTGAGTGAGAGCTATGAACGAATCGTAGTAAAACATACTTGAAAACATATTTATGGCAAAAATCATATGGTAGTAGTAAAACTGTAATACAATGAATCAAGTAATATCATAAGTTGGAGGCATATTCGTAAGCATAAGTCATAAGTAGTAAGTCTAGACCTTGAAAACTAAGAGTCAAATACATTCATATTCTTAAAACTCTTTTTGTGGGAGATTTTCGTAACTGACATAGATCATGTGAGCTATATAGAATCCAACTTTTGTACCCTAGTTGGCAGAGTTATCTTGTACCTTACTGGGGTACGAGACCATGTTTAGAGTGTAACCACTATTATGTGCCTATTGGGCTAAACAACCTACGTTGGCAATATAGTTCTGGACTTGGGTTATCTATAACCCTCGTCAGCTCAGTGCTAAATACTACTCCCAAAACATACATATAACTCATATATATCGTGTGACATATCTGGATGTCAAAATTATTCATAATTCATGTGGATATATCTGAATGCCACATTACTCATGAAAACATAAATTCTTGAAGATATAGCATAGCACTAGTTCAAAAACATACTTTTACTAAAGTTCATACTTGAGGAAACTAGACATGTTGTTTCATAAATACTTGAGGTCATGCTATCTAAACATGGCAATTTTGCTTAAAAACATGTAATAAATATCAATTCATGCTAAATTCATTCTCAATTCATGGGCTTTACAAATACTTGTAGAAACTCATATAAAAACTTGCATAAGTGATTAGAAAGCATATTGCAATATAAGTAAATCAATTTCATAGAAAAAATTCATAATTGGGTAAGAACCATAGTTTCTCAATTTCATAAAACTTAAGGTAAAATCATAGATTTTGGGTATAAGGGTGGAAGAAGACCCTTATTGAATATCCACATACCTGAACCAAAAGCTTTCTTAACAAGAATATGAAGATGGTGACTTTAAGAAGGAACCCTAGGCCTTAAAGCTTGAGAGAAAAACTCTTTTCTTACTTTTGAAACTTTGATTGAGAGAATGAATGAAAATCTGACTTAGCTAGAGTTTAACCCCTTTAAATTTTCCTAATATGACCCAACATAGGAGTTTAAGAAGTGGAAAATTATAAAAATACCCCAAAGAAATTTTAAATGAAAAATCTATTGAAAACTCGACACAAGTTCCATGGGCACTAACCACGGCCCCTAAACTGAACCACGACTCGTGTTTAGTAGTCATGATTCCTGACCAAATAGATTGATTGCAGGTCTGATTTCCACAAGTGAGGTTCACGGCCCGCAGACCCTTCTAGGGCTCATGGAACCTTCCTGTGGTTCTTAGAGAACTAATGGCCCTCAAGTCTGATTTCCACGAGGGGAGACCACAGACCGTGGTCTGATTCATGACCCATGAATCCTTGTCATGGTTTCATACCGAAGGGTCTGTCTGCAGGACTGATTTCACGAGGCCAATCCATGACTCATGGACTTAGTTCATGAACCGTGTCTTAGTTTTGATAGATTCTAACTTAGGATTTTTAGGCCTGGTTCCTAGATTAGAATTTTTGGGGTGTTACAATATCTCTCTCTTGATATCTTTCATCCTCAAATAAAGACTGGAGCAAGCTGAGATGGATTCATGAGACATGCATACATACTAGAAACATAAAACAACTGATTGGACATAAACTCAGGGGAAAACTATCAAGGAAACTTGAAGATACTGAGGAGGAACTATTACCTAAAGCTGGAACTCAATTGGACGGAAAGAGGTGAGGGTACTTGGTCATCATAGTTGTTTCTGCTTCCCAAGTAGCTCCCTCAGCCGGCTGGTTCCTCCAAAGGACTTTCACTAAAATGACTTCATTGTTCCTCAACCTTCAAACCTGATGATCAAGAATCTTAACTAGGACCACTTCATAAGTGAGACTATCCTTCACACCCACATTCTCTAATGGCACAACTAAGTTCGGATCCCTAACACACTTCTTCATTAAGGACACATGGAAGATCATAAACCATCTTTCTCATGCACGAAGAGGACTGGATCACCCTATGGAGATTAGGCATGATAAAACCTTTGTCTAAACGGTCCTTCAACTAATCTTTCAGCTCCTTAAGATTCGTTGGATCCATTATGTAAGGAGGAATAGATATAGGCTGCATATCTGGGAGGAGGTCTATCCCAAAGTCAATCTCCCGCTCAAGAGGGACTCCGGGTAGATCCTCTGGAAATACTTCAGGAAATTCACTTATTGAAGAGATAGAGTTTCGGACTCAGAATCCATAACTGGAACTATATGATAGACATACCCCGTAGAGATCATTTTCCTAGCCTTGAGATAAGATATGCAATAACCCTTTGATAATGGAGGACTACCTTGCCACTCTAAGATAGGCTTATTAGGAAACTAAAAGCTTAGAATGATGTCAAAATCTGTCATGTCTAATTCCACTAAGTCAGCGTAGGTGAATCTATGGAGGACTGAGATAGGGAAATTTTTGTATACCCTCTGATCTAGGGATGACTCACTAACTGGAGTAGATACATATAAGGGTTCTAGGAGTTGTTCAGGACTAACTCTAAACTTGCAAGCAACATATGGGGTCACAAGAGACAATGAAGCCCCTGGGTCTAACAAAGCATAAACACCAATAGAGAAGACTTGTAACATACTAGTGACTATATCAGTTGAGTCCTCCTGGTCCTAGCGAGATGACATAGCATAGAGATAATTTTAGCACATATCGTTAACTGTGCCCTAAGTGGCACCCTGTTGAGAAGTACGGCCTGCTGGAGCTGCTAAAGTAGTACCTTGAGTCTTGTCACCTCCACTGTTCTGTCTGGCTGAGGGGAAATCCTTAATCCTATGACCCATTTGTCCATATCCAAAGCAGGTCATCCACCGAGCCATAACAACACTCTCTAGGATGATTCTTACCACACTTGTTGGAAACAGGGTAGAAGTCCCTTTCACAACATTACCCTGAGAACAAGGGTCTGATTCACCATTTGCCTGATCATGCCTAAGTTTGGATGGCTGGATAGGAGTACTAGCTTATGATGGTATCATCTTGATGACCTTTTCTAAAATGAAGACCGGTGCCTACCTCCGGACCTCTGCTGACTGAAACCCAAATCCTCTGTCCTGGCCCTTCTATTTTCCATTGCTCTCTTATTAGTTTGTCTTCCTCAATCTGCTGAGCGTGGGTCATGATCCTGAAGATGTCCATATCCCCCAATAACATAGTCGTCCAGCATTCATTCTTTACCAAGTCGGATACACCAAAAACAAACTTACTCATCCAGGCCCTCGGCTCCGCCACCATAGCTAGAGCATATCTGGAGAGCTGAGTGACCTTCAGCCCATACTCTTGAACTAACATCGACCCTTGCCTCAAATTCATGAACTTTTCATGCAATGACTCAAGTAATATCATAAGTTGGAGGCATATTCTTAAGCATAAGTCATAAGTAGTAAGTCTGAACCTTGAAAACTAAGAGTAAAATACATTCATATTCTTAAAACCATTTCTGTAGGAGATTCTCGTAACTGACATAGACCATGTGAGCTACATGAAATCCAAATTTTTTACCCTAATTTGTAGAGCTGTCTTGTACCTTGCCGGGGTACTAGACCATATTTAAAGTGGAACCGCTATCATGTTCCTATTGGGCTAAATAACCTACATTGGTAACGTAGTTCTGGACTTGGGTTATCTGGAACCCTCATCAGCTCGGTGGTAAATACTAAAAACATATATATATAGCTCATACATATCGTGTGTGTCATACCTCGAGAGCAGGACTTAGACGTAACGGGTAACTCAGGCCAAAAAAAGGCCCAAGATGACCCCATAGCATAACATCATGAGCATTAAAATAAGTATTTGCAAAAAAGGACCCATTTGAGAATATCATTTAAAACATAATTAAAAGTTAACTAAGTGTTGGGAACAAAACATCTACATAGGTCTATGAAGTCTCTAACATAAGAATGAAATATCTATGATGGGCTATGACCCCGACAATACCATAAAATGAAAACTGAGGTTGAACAATAAGGATTTAAAAATGCCTTCTAGAAGATGGAGGGCTCACCACTTGCTAATGTTGTCCTGAATGATCCTGATGTTGAACTGAACCATGAGAAAGTGTCTCTGAACCTACATCATGAAATGATGTAGCATCCAAAGATGATCAGTATGACAAGTACTGGTATGCAATTCATGGGAAGGGACAAAACAATTTAGAAAGCAAGTCATAAGAATCGTGACATAAATCATAATAGTAAACAAAATATGGAGCAAGTATTCAAACATATCATGAAAACCATACATTAACATTACTTTTGAACTAGATGGTATCATCGACATCATTTTCACCATGGGTTATGTGAGTTCGACCACAGCTAGATCGACAGAGCCCCCAATTCAAATTTGTCGCAAGGATGGAAGCATTAGATCATAATTATAACATATACTGCATACGACTGAATGAGTCAAGCATACAGTGATTGTCCATGTTTAAGGACAACATCATACCGGCGTTGGCAAAACACAGTTTTAGGTAATGATCCCCGTTTGAATTATACCTTCTCGGTTAACCATCTAATTCTCTTAAGCCCATCTTTTAGCATTTCAAAATATTTAAGCAAAACATTCATTAGGGACTCTTAACATTCTTAAGGCATTCGTAGGTTGGTATAGTCATACCAAGACTTGTAAGTCATACATATCATGCATTAATCATTCATAAAATCATACATCATTAGTTCCATTATTTTAAAGGATTAAATCACATTTAACATATCCCTCAAAGGTTTTCATAATTTGCAAACAATACTTTCAAAATCTAGGGATGTAGAAATCCTTTTTCTTTTTCATCAAAATTCAAGATCTAGATAGTAAAATGATTTACAAAGAATCATGACTTTATAACTTTAAATCTTCCCCAACAAGCTTTTCATATAAACAAGGTTTTGTATTTCAAATAATAATCCTCCATTTTCAAGTATATTCAACACTAAAGGAGGAAATTTCATAAAAAGAGTTCGTAACTTCAAGTAAGTTCTTTCGAAAATCATTCAATAAAATTCACATTCAAACTTGTATAAAATCACTTTCATAGTTAGAAAATCAATTACTACTAGACTTAGTTGAAAGAGAATTGTTCAACATACCTTAAACGTTTATAGGATTAGTGATCATAAAGGAGGGAATTAAACTTGATTCTCGATCCAAAACCCTAGAAGTTCTTGCGCTTGCTTTGGAGAAGGAGAAGAGGAATTTTGAGAGGTAGTAGCATATGAAAATTCTGATGGGGAGAAGGGTTTTTAATCGATTGGGGGTAAGAAAAAAAGTTGGAGGGACAAAATTTCTCTTAAAGGGGCTTTGCAGGCCAAAGGTCATACTAAAAGAAGGGCTGCAGGGATCGCACACTAAGGAGGACGCTTTGCGTGCCCAGCAGCGTGCACTGCTTTGCCTGTGCAAACAACGCATGTGCTCACGCACGCTTTTGTCCTCGCTTCGCTGTCTCGTCATGCACAAAATTGCCTTAGGATGCTACCTCCACAACATATATATATACGAATCATTTCAAGATGATTTTCAACTAGTGCTAAGGCCAACCAAGTTCATTTAGAGTCCGAAAAAGGCAACGCTAATTTATACAAACGCGAAGATAAGTTTGGAGTGTTACAATATCTCCCCCTTGGGATCATTCATCCTCGAATGATGGTTGTAACTAGAAGGAAGTTTTTGTACCAACTGACAGTAAAGCCTTTTGGCTTTATGGAAGGAGTACTGGCAAGTCTGAACTGAACATGATGCCCCTGGGCTTTTTGAAACTAATATTGATCAATTCTGAATTGGACTGGTATGAGGAGCCCCATATAAGCTATGAAGAGACGGATGAGCATGAATTATGAGTGCAAGGAACTAGCATAGACACGATTCATTGAGGGAGTAACATGAGTCCTCTGAATGAGAAATACCAACATGGCCTGAGTATACTAGTTATCTGACATGGGTTCATGTAGTACAAGCAATATGGACTTGAAATTAAGTCTCATTCGATTTGAAGCTGCTAGACATGAAACTTGAGTACACTGGGCATAAAGTAAGAACATAACTACTCTCACCTCATATGCTACGATTGAGAACTCTCACGCTTAGCAACACCTTTCAACTACATAACCTCCTCTAAATACTACACATCATCGCTTACGACTTGAAATTTTCACATTGGCGCATATAGCTACTAAAGTCTGCATCTAATATCTTACTTTCACCCTGTTCAAGCCTAACTTGAAGGCATAAAGTGCTACATCTAATGTGATCCTACTAGTCTAAATTACGAGTTTCTATATGTTATACCCCTTTAGAAACCTTTCTCCCTAAATGTGTCACGACCCAAAATTCTATTAGGCCGTGAGGGAACCCACCATCCCCGTAGGCGAACCTCTTTCCTTTATTAATCATTTAACAGTATAAATAATGCTAAAGTGATATAAAAAAAATCAACTTTTATAAATGCGGAACAAACAAGTTTAAGCCCAAACTACCCCAAGACTTGGTGACACCAGTACAAGAGCATCTACGAATATGAAATAAGTCTGTGAAAACTATAACAACTATCTGGAAGAAAGTAAGACTCCTCATAAAAAAATCTCTAGAATCCAGTACTGCCGAACAGAAAGCAGCTCACCCTGAATCCTAACCGCAGCAGCCTCGAACACAAATAATAAGTCAAGTATTCCTAGTACCTAGCTCAGTTCCTGCACGCAAAAAGGTGCAGCAAGTATAGAGTGAGTATGGAAAACATGTGTACTCAGCAAGGTTTGATTACTAACTCCTTCTAGAAGCGATAACGAGATGTATCTTAAAAGTTCTCTTTTTCACAAGTATAATTTTGCCACAATATAAGTCACCATAATACAATAAATAAGACATATATCTAGAACAATTCAATATGGAGTGCAATGCAGGTGAAATGTAATGTAATGCAATGCACTAGCCAAAATTAAATTGGTATATACTCGCCGGAACCATTTCTCATCGGCACAATAAAACCCGCCGGAACCATTTTCCATCGGCATGATAAGACCCGCCGGAACCATTTCCCATCAGCATAATAAGACTTGCCAGATCCATTTCCCATCGGCATAATAAGACCCGCCAGAATCGTTTTCCATCGGTATAATAAAACCTGCCAGAACCATTTTCCATCGGCACAATAAAACCCGCCGGAACCATTTTCCATCGGCATAGTAAGAACCTGAATTTTATAAATAATCATAGTACCACTCGCCAGAACTATTTCTCATCGGCTTTGCATGATGTCACTTGCCAGAACCATTTTCCATCGGCTTAATAAGAATATGAATTTTACAAATAATTTAGTGGGCAATATCAACTAATAATTATCATGCAACAATAAGAGTGGTATGAATGAATATGTATGATCAAGTACATAAAAATGAGTTTATCAATCACAACCAAGTTCACATAATTCAGGAGTCTCAACAGTTCAATTGTATCACAACTTATGAGATTCTATCAACCAATAATAATTTTCGTAAGAATTTCCCATGGCATACCACCGGTGCCCATATAAATGCTCGTTATCTCATTTATACGGGACACCCTCATTACCCATTACCCTTAAGTTCATTCAATACAGTAAAACTAACACTTCAAAAAGAAATTAGAAATCTCTACTTGCCTCAAACTGAAGCCCAAATGTCAATTTATGAACTTGCCCTTCCGTAACACTTTCGAACGATCATAATCTCGAATATAGAATAACATGTCATGAACTTCAAGATTTTGCCTTTCTCTCCAGTAAAGCTTCAGAACGTCGCCAATCTTTTAAATATGCATTATTTGTAAATCGTAAAATAACTTGCTAGGAAGTCCTTTCACCTCCCAAACCAACAAAAAGAAATACTCAAGCTACAGGGACACTATGTCCACTCCTAAACAAAAATAAGCCTCCAATATCAACTGATAATAAAACAAATGATCATTGCACACTTTATACATTCGGTCGGTGAACCAGCAAAAACTACATTCATCTTGAAGTCCCAAAAAAACAATACGAGGCAGCCTACTGTGATGATAATGTCCTGCTGCTTACCAAATCACAAAAAAATTGGTATGAAAAAAAAGGGCCCAATCATTTACAAATCATTGGATTCTACCCATGCCATCATTACCTAATTACAACCAATTATTAACTAACCATCACTTTAAAGAAATTAACAATATCAAAATCTGAAGAAAAAATACTAAAGTATCCTTCGTTTCTATTACCTAGCAGAACCCTCAATCTATCCCATTTATCACTTCTAATTATCATCTAATCATTACTCAATTATAACCAATCATTAGATCTTCTATCCATATGTCAATCACACCATGTCCCAGCAATTGACAAGTCGCAGCAACTCACAATTGCAATTTAATTTGTAATTCAATTCTATTCTACCCATAATATGATAATAATAAAGTGTCCCTCCATTGTATATCTATATAAGATTGAAGCTTAGAATAATTCTTTTACCTGAAGAACCGAAGAATCTCTCACGTCTCCACCCTCGTGGTTCAGTTGCCGCAGCAATTTGAGTTATGACTCGGACTAGAAATACCCATTTAACTTAAATTATCCTATCTCATGGGCCAAGTGACATATATTGTTAAGTTAATTATGAACTTGGCCTGTTGATTACCCACTAAATTAATTATCTAAAATAGTCAAAACGTCAAATAGACCCTCAAAATTTATTTGAAATCCCATGAAAACAAATTAAAAATGTAAATTGACTAAAAGGTACGTTCTTTTTCAAACCTATTGAAAATATTAAAACACCAATCTGAGATCGTCTTGATTGAAGTTAAAACCGTGGTCAAACTTAACTTTCTTAAAATTCAAGATCTCAACCAATGATTTAAATCACTCTCGAACGCCTCGAGCTCCATACTACACATCCCCACAAGTCATAAATTACGTATAAAAGCTACAGAGAGAGTTAAAATAGGGAAAACAAGAAAAAAGTTCAAATTTCACTTGGAGGGTCATTACATCATCCACCACTAAAACAAACGTTCGTCCTCGAACGTGAAGAGAGAGATACTACCTGAACTATTGAAAAGATGAGTATATATGCTCCTCATGTCAGACTTTGATCGAACAACACCAAGTACCATTGAATTTCCTGGGAACCATCACCATGATATTTCTTCAACATTCAGAATGTGGAATATTGGATGAACACCTAACAAGCCTGGTGGCATATATAGCCACCTCATTAATACGCCAAATTGCCTCAAATAGGCCAATAAACCTAAGATTGAACTTGCCATTCTTCACATACCTCATAACACCCTTCATAGGTGATACTCTCAAGAAAGCCTTCTCCCCAACCACGACCTCTAAATCACAGACCTTCTGACCATAACTCTTTTGTGTACTATGAACTATGAGAAGTCTCTCTTGAATCGACTTGACCTTATCTAATGAATCTCTTAATAGTTCTATACCCCAAGGCCTGACCTCAAATGCATCGAACCAATCCACCGAAGAACGACATCTCTTACCATATAAAGCCTCAAACGGAGCCATCTGAATACTGGAATGATAACTATTATTATAAGCAAACTCCGCTAATGGCAAAAATTAGTCCTAATGACCACTAAAAAAAATTCACACACGGTCGTAGCATATCCTCCAACACCTGAATAATATGCTCAAACTGGACATCCCTCTGCATTATATGAAGTCTGAATGATCACAAAGTGAGCTAATTTGATCAATCTATTACGATGAACAAAATAGTCTTAAATTTCCTCCAAATCTGTTGAAATCATACAACAAATTGCATCGCAATACAATTTCACTTCCACTCATTTATAATCATCATCTGAGTCATATCATCTAGTCTCTGCTCATACTACACTTGCTAGCAATTTAAACATCAAGAAATGTACTCCACATCACCCATCTTTATCCGACACCACCAATAATGCTGCTTCAGATCATAATACATTTTCACTGCTCCCTGATGAATAGATTATTTAGAGATATAAGCCTCTTCTAAAATTAACTTGGTCAAATAGCCAACTCTAGGAACATAAATACAATCCTTGATTTTTCAAAAAAAAACACCCTCCAATTCCAGAATCATTTTCTTTGTTTCACTCTTTAACGTCTTGTCCTGAATTATCTTCAACTTCTCATCTTCAAATTGTCTAACCTTGATTTGCTCCAATAAAAGAGATTGTGCCTCAACACGAGTAAAAATATTATCAGACTTAGAAACATAAAGTCTCACAAAGCTATTATTCAAGGACTGAACAACCATGGTCAAAGAACGCTCCTCCATTTGCAACATGACCAAGTTGCCCATACTAACTGACCTCCAAGTTAAAGCAGTTACTACTATATTTTCCTTTTCCGGGTAATATAAATAGTGATCTCAAAATACTTAAGCAACTTCAACCTTCTTTCTTAACTAAAATGTGGATATATCTAGCTGAAAATATATTGAAGACTGCAATAATTTGTAAACACCTCACAATGCACTCTATACAAGTAATGCATTCAAATTCGTAAAGCAAAAACTGTCTGCTACTTACTCCAAGTCATGAATAGGATTATTCCTCTCGTGAAACATCAAAGCATATGATATTATCTTACTTTTCTATAACAAAACATACCCCAGACCTACACGAGAAGAACAATAGTATAATATGAAGCCTTTACCTTTCACTTGCAAGGTCAAAATTAGGAATGAAGTCAAAAATGTCTTGAGCTTTTGAAAGTTTGTTTTACGCCCCTCAAACCACTAAAACGTCACATATGCTTAGTTAGTTTTGTCAATGGCAATGCAATAGAAGATAAGTCATCCACAAATCATCTATAGTAACCATCCAAATCCATAAAACTCTAAATTTCATTAGGTGCAATATACTTAACCCAATCTCTAACAACCTCAATCTTCTTCGAATCTATCATAGTACCATCTTTGGTCATAACATGCCCCGATAATATCACAAAACTAAGTTAGAACTCACATTTAAATTTTTTTGCATAAAAATCTCTCTCTTCAAAGCCTAAAATATAATTCTCACATGTTTTTTATGCTCCTCTCTACTATGAGAGTAGACTAAAATATCATCAATGAAAACTATAATGAAGCAATCCAAATAAGGTCTACACCCCATTTATTAACTCTATGGATGTCGCTAGGGTGTTGGTCAGCCCAAAACACATAACCAAGAGCTCATAGTGACCAAAATGGGTCCTAAAGGTTATCTTAGGTATATCCTCTATCCTAGTGATATCTGATGGTAATCGGGCCTCAATTCAATCTTAGAATATCAAAAAGCCCCAAAGCTGACCAAACAATTCATTAATACGCAAAATGAGATATGTGTCCTTGCATGTCACCTTGTTAAACTATTCGTAGTCAATACACATCCTCATAGTGTCATCCTTGTTCTTCACAAATAATACAGGATCACCCCAAGGAAAATTATCGGGCCTAATAAAGCCCTTACTGAACAAATCTTACAACTATTTCTCCAGTTTCTTCTATTCTGTTGAAAACATCCGATATGGAGGGATAGAAACGAGCTGAGTGTCCAATAAGCTGAGTGTCCAACTCTAAGTTAATATCGAAATCAATATCATGATCAAGTGGAATTTCTAGAAGATTATTCGGGAACACCTTCAAAAACTCATTAACCACTGGTACTAATTCCAAAGAGGGAAGAGTATCAACACTAGTATCACAAACATAAGCCAAATAGGTGAGGCATCCCTTCTCAAACATACATTGAGCCCTTAGAAATGAAATTACCTTTCTTGGATAAGTACTGAGAGTGCCATGCTACTTAAATTTAGAAATACCCAACATATTTAAGGTCAATACCTTGGCATAACAATCTAGAGCTGCATGGTCAATTCATACCCAATATGATGTCAAATTCTATCATATTCAGAATAAATTAATTGTATCCATGTGTCATGTACTGCTAAATCAACTACACAAGTTCGATGTAATCGATCCACCACTAAGAACCATCTACAAGTGTAGGAACACGTACAAACATAAAAAAGGAGTCACAAGGCATATTCAAACCCAAAACAAAGTATGTAATCACACAAGAGGAAGTAGATTCATGGTCAAAATAAAATTGTAACAGGTCAAGAACATATTGAACAATACATGGGACCACATTAGTTACTCCAATAGAGTCGGTTATTTCTCGATGTAATATTCTCAACCATCACTGCGTTGGTCCATGATCATCACATCGATTTTTAACTACTATATGCACGTCTCTACAAATGTTCTCATGTAAATTCATACAAGAGCCTTAAGACAAAGTCCTTTAACAAAAATAATCCTCCTTCCCTCTAGGTTTTGACTATGATTACTGGTCCTCAAATCAATATTCAAAAGGCACCTCACAATTTGAATCTTTCACTATCTATCACTAACCCGCCACTTTAAATGACCTTGCTAACTAGTACCAAACTTAGTCTTTCATAACCTCTTAATGTATTTAGCCTTAGTCCACCTCTGGCTCCTTTTAAACAAACACCATACCAATGAGGCCATTGTATAACCTAATTTGAATTACTTGAGTTCTCTCTCGTGCACCTCCATTCCAAAGGATAGAAAGAAAATTATTCACACGAATTATTTAACAAGTCCTACAATCTTAGACTTTACCATGATCACTATCCTCCCATATGATCAATTGATCCTCCCACAACTACATTTATCTTCTAAACATCCATGTTGTATCATTTCATTATTTAATTGTTGACTTGTCGTTTATACTCTTGGGTCATAAGAGAGTCATAACAAATCTGGACAAGGTTAAAGTATTATTGTCCCCATCACACCTCAAGAAAATCGTCCTTGCTATGTCAAGTATTCTCAATTGCATTGTTCAAAATTACAATGCTTCTTAGCTAGTTATCTTTCTAACCATGTTGTTGACACTCAATTTTTACCCTCCACATTATGAATTAATCCTTAGCCTTTTTAATTTTTAAATAATTTTTGAAATAATTATTTTTATAAAAAGGGATAAAACATTTTTCAAATCAACTTTATATTAGTTCTGAGTAACAATTTATATCTTTCATATTTAATTATGTGGAATTTATATAAGTTTACTTAAAGAACTATTTAAAGGTTTAATTTCAAAAAAAAATCCTTTTAAAAGATTAAACGTTTGATTTTCCTCTAAATTAATTCAAATGAGAGATTAATTGAATGAATTGTGTAATTGTTAAAAGAGGTAACCATGTGTTAAATACAATAATTATTTCAAATTATTTAAATTAATAAAAGATTCAAGAATTGATTTTAATTGATTTGTCTCTATTCCAATCTAGCCTATTTCTTTAAACATTAGCCAGATTTTCCCTAATTACTCCTAATTTGGCTATTTCTTAAACTTAAAATGGCTACATTTGCAAAATGTGGCCATATTCTAAACCACCCTTACAATTCACCTTGTATCTGCCAGCTTTTGGGCCAGCAAATACCCCAAACCCGTCTAGCCCATCCCACTTTTCTCCTTTCCATCCGCCCGAGCCCATTCCCTCATAACCCGCTCCGGCCCAACACCCTTAACCCCCTTATACTCTTCTTTCTCTTCTCATTTGCTGACAAACCAAACAAACCCTAACTCTCTCTCAAACAAAACGACCCCTTAGCTCATCTCCTTTACCATCAAAATGACAACAACACCAGAAACCCTAGCCACCGCCCAGCCTATCCCTCTCTCACGCGTTCCCCAGAAAAGAGAGCGTTGTACGAAGCAACTCACCTCATATAACACCTCAGTACACCTTCTTTTCGTCATCTCTCACAAACGATGAAAAACCAGTACAAACCCCAAATGTTTCCCCAATGTTCCTTAACGATTCACAACCCTAACAATCCCCAAATCCCGTCAAAATTCCCAAACAACATTTTTATTCAATCAAATAGTGAGCTGGCAGAACCAAGATGGTTCTAGAAGCTCCAGGTGTCGATTTCTCTGCGTAATCAGTTAGAATTTTCAAAAGAATCGTTATCTAGCTGAAAGAAAATCAAAAGATTTCAGAGAAAAATACTACTAAAGCTCGAATCCAAAAGCCTCAAGTTCGATTCTGGTGGTGAAGTTTTTCGGCAGAAGCTCATTATCTCGGCGCTGCACCAAAAGAGGTAAACCACTCATCTTTTTCTTTCCTTCTCTCTTTTAGAAAAAATGTAAAGATTTCTGTTCTTCTTCTCCTACTTTTGAAATATCTCTGCTGGTTTTAAGTTGTTTAGATTGAGAATATGAGTTCTGTTTCTTTTTACTTCATTGTTATCATGTTATTTGTGGTTTGATTTTATCCGGTTAGTATAAAAACTGGCGATTTGGAGCTATAAAACATGTTTACTGAAAGAGTTGTTGAGTGTTGAAGTCCTGAAATCTTGTTTTGCTTCCTCTCTTTTTCATATTTTTCTCATTTTTTTTAACCATTTATACGAGCCTCATATGAATGTTAATGTGTTGTTTGCTCTACTGTCTAAATCTCTCATGTTTGTTGTGAGAACTTAGCAAAGGAATTCTAGGGTTTGTTTGTTGTTATCTGATCTGATATAAAAAAAACCATGAGAGGAGGTTTAGATTTTTGAGGCATGATGAAGATTTTCCCTTAATTTCTCTGTCAAATTATTTCACGATTATATGTGTCCTTATCTGCTCAGTAGTAAATGTTGAGTAAAAAGGGTATTAAGTATGAATCATGAACCCTAACTCTATTCCAGTAGCATGTTTTGTATGCAAATAAGACTATTCCTTAAAACCATCCTGTATACAAAGTTTGTTGATTCATTTATGATATGTATGTGTATTAACCTTCACCTGTCTGTTGCTTGATTGATCATTAACTCAGTTCTCATTCCTTTTCCTCTCTTAATGATGTGTCTCATTGAGTAAAGAGTTTCCCTTTTGCTCTCTCTATGCAAATCTAGATATGACAGAATCATAGTTCTCTTGCTTGCTCTTTGAAAATTGATGCCTCATATATGATCCATGTTGTTTCTGCTTTAGAATAAGTTATTTTGAATTTCTTGTTCTGAGTTCCCTTGCCTTTGAAAGCTGTCTGTTTAGAATTTGATCTATTCCTTAGCACCATGGTATATGTGTTTCTTTCAGCATGTTTGAACGATTAATGTCATGTCTCTCTACTTGCGTAATTTGAATTTATCATTTGAAGCATCATCTTGCTTGTTCAACCTGAATGTTGTTCTTCCCTGTTCCTTGAAACATTTTTCGCTCTGTTTTGCTTTTAAACTTGAGTTTGGTTTTCATAAGATTTAATCTCCTCCATTCGATGATGAAATCTGTTTTAAACTAGAAATATGAGGTGTGCATAGTCATTATTTTGAACTTACTGTAAGTTTGTAACTTGTTGTTTGCTATTCTGTGACTTATTTGATCAATTCTTGCCATCTATTTTAGACTGAATGAAGAACTCTTATAAATTTATTCTGTTTGTAATGTCTTTTCTATGAGGTTCCCGTCGTATTTTTGCCTAAACTAGCATGTCGTGTGGTCTCCAAAGATTAAGCATCACTTATTTGCTTGCCTTAGCTAATTATGCCTTTGCTTTGGTTGAGATAATTGAATTGGATATGGGTAGCTTCCTGTTAAGCATTGTTTAGCTCCTAATTTGATATACAACAAGAAGGATCAAAGTCATGTTTCGGTTGATCATTTTCTTTTGTGCATCTTTTAAAAATTAGCTCTATCTATATTTCTTATATCTGCTATTAATTCTTTTTCCTTTGTTTGTGCATGAACCGCCCTGAGTCCAAATGGACTCACAAATTTCTCCCTTGCATTTCATTGGGCTGACAAGCCCAACACCTTGAGTCCAAGATGACCGACCAGCGGGATCGAGGAAAAAGTGAAATAGGTTAAAGCCCACGAACACCACAGCAGCAGCCCAGAAAATGAGCTTGCCCCATCACCAATGTTAAAGTCAGTAGCAGTAACCAGTCTAAAATGGACTAATAAAAAATGGGCTAAAGCCCATACCCACAGCAGAATCAGCAGATGATAGCCCAAATGGGCTGAGACAAATACAAAATTGGACAAAAGTCCAAAAATAAACGGCGGTAGGCCTAAAGAGGACCCACATCTTAGATTTAGGACAGGTTTTAATTGAGCTAAAAAGTTTAATTATCTACTTCCTCTCTCATTTACTTATGTAAATTTAATTATCTTGTATAACTTGAACTAATATTTAAACTTAGTTGAATTACCCCCTAATGAATAGACGGTTTTCTTGTTAATCACTTTTGTCTCTATCGTATAAAAATGATTAAATGATTTGTGTTTTAAATTATCAAAGACAGGCATGTTTTTCCTCTTTTTCCTTTTCAAAACCAATCCTTTATATGCTTCACGTCTAAAAAATAAGTATCATTTTCTTTCCAAATTAAAACAAGATGTTTTCTAAATCAAGTAGAAACGAAGATCCTTTTAAAGTTAGTCAAGAAATAAGTTAGTTTCAAACAAGTCCGGATAACCGCAAGTTAGCGGATGTTTCGAATGCCTTAAAAACCTTCTCGAAACATTAATATGAACCACTTACCCATAATCTCCTTAATTTTTAAAGTCTTTATCTGTTTTAGATTTTAAAGATTTCCTTAAGTTTTTCTTGGTTTTTACTTTTATAAAAACTAAGTGGCGACTCTCCTTTTAAAGTTGAAAACGTTTTCGAAGCTTTAACTTAGGTTTTCGAAATGCTTTTCAAATTAGTCATTTTTCCCGAAAACTCACGTCACAATATCTTACATCATATCGTGTAACATCATTCATCATTGTTGGTGTGCAACTTGAGAACATGTCCTCACCATTGGTGAGAGAATGGAACAAAGAAGTTTAGACCGTAAACTGAATCACATATGCACGATAAGGAATAACAGAATGGAAGTTTCCTAAAGTTCTATAACTTCTCGAAGATAAGTAACGGACGTCTCTGCACCGATCCTCAAGATTCTACTAGACTCTGCTCTTGTACTTAGTGGGACCTATGAACCATGCTCTGATACCATATTATCACGACCTAAAATTCTATTAGGCCGTGAGGGCACCTACCATCCCCGTAGGCGAACCCCTTTCCTTTATTAATCATTTAACAGTATAAATAATGCTAAAGTGATATAAAAATAAACAATCAACTTTTATAAATGCGGAACAAACAAGTTTAAGCCCAAACTATCCCAAGACTTGGTGACACCAGTACAAGAGTATCTACGAATATGAAATAAGTCTGTGAAAACTAAAACAACTGTCTGGAAGAAAGTAAGACAGGAAATCATAAAAAAATCTCTAGAATCCAGTACTGCCGAAGAGAAAGCAGCTCACCCTGAATCCTAACCGCAGCAGCCTCGAACACAAATAATAAATCAAGTATTTCTAGTACCTGGCTCAGTTCCTGCACGCAAAAAGATGCAGCAAGTATAGAGTGAGTATGGGAAACACGTGTACTCAGCAAGATTTGATTACTAACTCCTTCTAGAAGCGATAACGAGATGTATCTTAAAAGTTCTCTTTTTCACAAGTATAATTTTGCCACAATATAAGTCACCACAATACAATAAATAAGACATATATCTAGAACAATTCAATATGGAGGGCAATGCAGGTGAAATGTAAGGTAATGCAATGCACTGGGCAAAAATAAATTGGTATATACCCGCCGGAACCATTTCCCATCGGCACAGTAAAACCCGCCGGAACCATTTTCCATCGGCATGATAAGACCCGTCGGAACCATTTTCCATCGACATAATAAGACCCACCAAAATTATTTTCATCGGCATAATAAGACCCGCCAGAACTGTTTCCCATCGGTATAATAAAACCCGCCGAAACCATTTCCCATCGGCATAATAAAACCCACCGAAACCATTTCCCATCGGCATAGTAACAACCTGAATTTTATAAATAATCACAGTACCACTCGCCGGAACCATTTCCCATCGACTTTGCATGATGTCACTTGCCGGAACCATTTCCCATCGGCTTAATAAGAATATGAATTTTACAAACAATTCAGTGGGCAATATCAACCAATAATTATCATGCAACAATAAGAGTGGTATGAATGAATATGTATGATCAAGTACATAAAAATGAGTTTATCAATCACAACCAAGTTCACATAATTCACGAGTCTCAACAGTTCAATTGTATCCCAACTTATGAGATTTTATCAACCAATAATAATTTCCGTAAGAATTTCCCATGGCATACCACCGGTGCCCATATAAATGCTAGTTATCTCATTTATACGGGACACCCTCATTACCCATTACCCTTAAGTTCATTCAATACAGTAAAACTAACACTTCAAAAAGAAATTAGAAATCTCTACTTGCCTCAAACTGAAGCCCAAATGTCAATTTATGAACTTGCCCTTCCGTAACACTTCCGAACGATCATAATCTCGAATATAGAATAACATGTCATGAACTTCAAGATTTTGTCTTTCTCTCCCGCAAAGCTTCAGAACGTCCCAATCTTTTAAATATGCATTATTTGTAAATGGTAAAATAACTTGCTAGGAAGTCCTCTCACCTCCCAAACCAACAAAAAGAAATACTCAAGCTACAGGGACACTATGTCCACTCCTAAACAAAAATAAGCCTCCAATATCAACTGATAATAAAACAAATGATCATTGCACACTTTATACATTCGGTTCGGTCGGTGAACCAGCAAAAACTACATTCATCTTGAAGTCCGAAAAAAACAATACGAGGCAGCCTACTGTGATGATAATGTCCTGCTGCTTACCAAATCACAAAAAAATTGGTATGAAAAAAAAGGGCCCAATCATTTACAAATCATTGGATTCTACCCATGCCATCATTACCTAATTACAACCAATTATTAACTAACCATCACTTTAAAGAAATTAACAATATCAAAATCTGAAGAAAAAATACTAAAGTATCCTTCGTTTCTATTACCTAGCAGAACCCTCAATCTATCCCATTTATCACTTCTAATTATCATCTAATCATTACTCAATTATAACCAATCATTAGATCTTCTATCCATATGTCAATCACACCATGTCCCAGCAATTGACAAGTCTCAGCAACTCACAATTGCAATTTAACTTGCAATTCAATTCTATTCTACCCATAATATTCTACTATATTAGAAGAGGCAGTTGTAGCACTCAAGCAGGCACGAGGTTGACGTATTTGCTTGTGCTGCCTGCTTAGATATTTCTTTTTATATATATTTTTATTTTAATTTATTTTTTTATTTATTTTCATCTGTTATATATTTAAAAAATTACGTAAAAAATAGTATAAATCATAATAATTAACAACTTAAAATATTTAAAACACATAAAAATTTGATTCTCTCAAAATTTTATTGGTGTCACATAAATCAGGACAAAAGAAAAAATACTATAAATCACAATAATTAACAACTTAAAATATTTAAAAGATATATGAAAATTTTAGTTGACTCTAAATTTTTTATCAATGTCACATAAATTGAGACAAAGGGAGTAACATATATTATTTAAAACTACATAAAAATGTATTATAAATCACAATAATTAATAATTTAAAATATGTAAAAACTATATAAAAAATTTAATTGAGTATCTAAATTTTATTTGTGTTACATAAATAACAAAGAAAATAATATATATTGAGCTCGTGCTAGCACGGACTCCTTTATATCTAGTGATAATAATAATGTGTCCCTCCATTCAATGTATTACTACTATATATATATAAGCGTCAACAAGCAAGCTGCTCTCCCTCTTCATGTGTGCTTACACCTTGGGTCAATTCTGAGATTTTAAAAAATTTGTGCTTGGATATTGTTGTATCTCAGGGTGTTTTGAATGTACATTAAATATTTTTGACAAAAAAATTAATGATTTTCTACTTAATTTCTTTGTATCCCCATAGATATGTACAACTTTCAAAAAGTGGATTCCACTTACTTTTTCATTTGACACCACATTGTAGGCGTGTAGGCGTTCTGGAGGTGCACATAGTTGTGCAGATTTTATCTGCGGGTCCCACTCTATTACTTTGAATGAATTTAAGAACATTATCAAGGCAAAAGCTAAATTCAAGTTATCATAATTAAACTTACTTTTATTTATATTCTATATTTTACTACTTAAAATCAAAATAAGCTACAATTCAACTGATTGGGTATTCTTGAAATTTTATTTGTATCACGTAAATTGAAATAAAATAAAATAACGTATATTATGTAAAAATTATATAAAAATTATTATAAATTATAATAATTAATAACGTAAATTTTTTAAAAAAATATATAAAAATTTGATTAACTCTCAAAATTTATTTGTGCCACATAAATTATAATAAAAAAGTAACATAATTGTGTGAAAATCACGTAAAAAATACTATAAATCTAAATAATTACAACTTAAAATATTTTTAAAATATATAAAAAATTTGGTTGACTCGAAATTTCATCTATGTCATATAGAACAGAAGAAGTAATATATATTGGGCCCGTGCTGGCCCAGGCTATATATTTACTACTATACAAAAGTGTGGGTAAGCACGTGCCTCTTCGTCGACGTGTGTGCTTCTCGCCATTTTTCTATATAGTAAGGATTTCTTGGTCATTTTAGGTTAATTACATTTTAATAAAGCATTTTAATTGGTTAGAAAATTAACTTCTTTATAAATATTTTATGGCTGGACTGTTTTGTCCTTCCCACTTTGCATATGTCATGCTGATGTAATCTTGAGAGTGGGTCTTGCGCCCACTATTTTACTTATTTTAGGACGATTTTTCAAGAAACAAGATAAATGTAGGGCCCATGTGTTGTTCCTCATTGCAGTCTGTATTCGTGTGTTTGGCTTATTTTTTTTAGTCTCTTATATATTTAAAAATAATGTAAGAAATTAAAATATTATAAATTATAATATTTAATAATTTTAAATATTTAAAAGACATATAAAAAGTTTGATTGGTTGTCGAAATTTTATCGGTGCTACATAAATTAAGACAGAGGAAGAAATATGTATTATTTAAAAAAGATGTAAAAATTATTATAAATCACAATAATTAACAACTTTAAATATTTAAAAGACATATAGAAAATGTGATTGACTCTCCATATTTTATCGATGTCATATAAATTGAGACAGAAAGAATAACATATATTATCTAAAAATTATGTAAAAATACTATAAAATACAATAATTAATAAATTAAAATATTTAAAAATTATATAAAAAAATTGAAAAACTATCTAAATTTTATCTATACCACATAAATTAAAATAAAATATATATATATATATATATATATATATATATATATATATATTGGCCCTGCTAGCACGTGATTTTGTGTCAGGTACCGCATATACTAGAGCAGCTATATAACTTGGGTGAATGAATTAAGGGTGACAAAAATGTTTCAAATTTAAGTTGTAGTGACTTAAGTTATTTTAATTGAGTAGAGGTGACAAAAATTAGATTAGGAATTAATGGGTTTTGACTCATTTTCTGAGTTGCCCTCAAGTTTTTATTTTTACACTTTGACCCATGGGACCCATTCCCCTTTTGGGAGAATTAAATAAAACCCTAATTACCTAAAATGGGAGGGGGGAAAAGGACCGCCTCCCCTTCTTTTTGCTTCTCTTCCTCGCGCCATTTTCAGAGCATTCTCCATTGTTGTTGCTGTTGTTGTCTTCTTCTTCTTCATCATCATCATCTTCTTCTTCTTCATCATCATCATCTTCTTTTTCTTCTACTCCCCTGCCCTCCATTGTTGTTGTTGCTGCTGCCACAACTGCGGGTACTGGACCAAAATTTTGGACCAAATTTGTTCGTAATCACTGGGCATTGCTTCATAGGTGATTTTGGTAAGTAAAAATAATGATTTTTAGTTCAATTTCTCATCTGGGTATATCTGTTGTTTTTCTGCAATTTTCAGTAGCGTATCCAACAGATGACCCATCTGTTGCAACAGATGATCTATCTGTTGGATTCATGTTACAACAGTTGAATCCAACAGATAGATCATCTGTTGCAACAGATGACCTATCTGTTGGATCAAGCTACTGGTTCTGAACATGAATCCAACAGGTAAGTCATATGCTGCAACAGATAACTCATCTGTTGCAGCATATAACTCATCTGTTGCAACAGATGACTTACCTGTTGGATTCATATTACATTAGCTGGCAAAGCTGGTTCAGAACCAGAAGCTTAATCCAACAGATAAGTCATCTGCTGCAACAGATGAGTTATATGCTGCAACAGATGAGTTATCTGTTGCAGCATATGACTTACCTGTTGGATTCATGTTCAGAACCAGTAGCTTGATCCAACAGATAGGTCATCTGTTGCAACATATAACTCATCTGTTGCAGCATATAACTCATCTGTTGCAGCAGATGACTTATCTGTTGGATTAAGCTTCTGGTTCTGAACATGTATCCAACATGTGAGTCATTTGTTATAACAGATGAGTTACTTGTTGGGACAATGATATAATTTTATTGTTTTATATAGATACTCAACTTTACTATAGTATTATTGATTTTTTTAACAAAACTCTTTAGGTATCATTTATGGAGGAATCAATAACAATAGGGGTTGATTGTCATGGTGAATGGATCGAAAAGAACAATCGATTTATTTGGCGTTGGAAGGATGGTGACTTGTTAGAAACGATAGCGATGACAGTCCAACAAGATATTTTGTATGATGATTTTGTTAACTTAATCATCAGTTGTTGTGAATTAAATTGCCAACCGAAAGATCTTGTCATCAGTTACATGCACAGCTCTTTTGAAAATCAGAGAGTCTTGCCTTTTAAGATAAGGGATCAAGTTCGTTTGCGTGCTTATTTGAGTGATGCAGCTAGGCCCATTTTAAGGGTATACGTAATTGAAAAGCCGATAGAGAACCCCAATTTAGCTCAAAACCAACAAGATATGTTAAATGATGAGTTGGAGGATAGGGTAGATATGAATATTCCAGATAATGAAAGTGGGGCAGAATTGAATGGTCCAAGCTGTGGGGATGACCAAACTCCTACACCTGATGTTGGGAGCAATACAGTGGGCAATTCTCAATCAACACAGTCTATCCATGTACAAGAGGATGAAACAGGTTTTTATAAGAGAATGACATTCAAGAACAAGCAAGAACTAGCAACTTCGTTGAAAATTGCTTGCTTGAAAAAAGATTTTAGACTCAAGAAGGTGATTAATTCGCGTAATGTGTATTGTTTTAGATGTGTATATCAGGAGTGCAAATGGTGGATTAGGGCTGTGAAGCTTTTAAGTTCTGATAGATTCTGTATTACAACCTATGTAAAATATCACACGTGTGGTTCTGAGCATATCACGAGTCATAATCCGTACGCCACAGCAAAAGTCATCGGTGAAATTTTCAAAAATAGGTTCCCCGAAGGTAAAGGCCCATCTACACAAGACATGAAACATCAAATTCGTACAGAATTGGGTGTTAAGGTGAGTTATTGGAAGATTTAGAAGGGCATGGAGATTGCAAAGTCTTTGATTAGGGAAACACATGAGCACGGGTATGCAGTGCTTGATGCTTACCGTTATATGCTTCAGTCCGCAAATCCAGGAAGTAAGACAGCATTAAAAATTGATGAAAATGGAAAGTTTAAGTACTTTTTTGTATCCTATGGAGCTTGGATACGTGGTTTTGAGCAAATGAGAAGAGTCATAGCCGTTGACGGGACATTCTTGAGGAGCAAGTATGAAGGAGTTTTATTGTCAACTGTGGCACAAGATGTGGAGAATCATATTTTTCCGCTTGCTTTTTGTGTAGTTGACAAGGAGTGCGATGCCTCATACCGATATTTTTTTGAACAAATGAGAAGCTATCTAGATGATACTGCTGATTTGTGCATAATTTCTGATAGGCATCCAAGTATCAAGAAGATGGTTTCAATTGTCTACCCTACATCTCATTATGGTTGTTGCATAAGGCACCTTGGGGAGAATATTCGAAACAACTTTCACAATGCGAAGGTCGTATCTCATTTTTATAAAGCAGCAAAAGCGTACAAAATTGATGAGTTCAATGACCATTTCAATCAAATAAGAGACATGGTACCCGGAGCAGCCGAACATCTTGAACGTGTTGGATTCCACAGGTGGAGTAGAGCATTCTGTCCGGAAAATAGGTATAATATTATAAATTAAGTGATTTATTTGAGTTTATTGTCAATTATATCTTACTGGTGATTATTTATTTTGTATAGGTATAACATTATGACGACAAACATTGCTGAGTCGGTGAATGCAATATTCGACGTTGAAAGAGAATTTCCCATTGTCGCTCTATTTAATGAAATAAATAGGAGATTTGCACAAAAATTTCACGAGAGGCATACGGAGTTCATCAACTCACCAACCATCTTTGTCCCTGAAATGGAAAAGAAAATAACAGAGTACGTCAACTTGGGAAACAAGTTATTGGCTCATCAAACTGCCAACTACAAGTTCAGTGTCACCGGTCATGGTGGAGTTGCTACGGTCGATTTGCAAGCAAGATCTTGTACATGTAGAGTATTTGACATGGATAAAATACCTTGTCCACATGCTATGGCAGCGCTTCGAGTCCAATATGGTGAAGATTTTGGTAGGCGGATTTATGAGTACTCATCCTCATATTATACAGTGGAGAGATACATCATTGCATACTATGAGGAAATTCATCCTGTGCCTTCTGAAGAATCTTGAAATGTTCCTTTGGAGATTTTAGAGAGAGAAATATCTCTTCCACATATTGACCCAAGCAAACCGGGAAGAAGGCGAAAAAAGAGGGGGCGTGGAGTCGGAGAATCATTTCCAACAAGAAAAAATAAGTGCTCTATATGTAAGACGGTTGGCCACAAAAGAACTACATGCCCAGATCGAAATGCTCCATAATTGTTAATGTTGCACTCATTTTCTCCATTCTTGTAATAGTAATAGTATTGTTATTCTGAACTTTTAGTACTTTTTTATGATATTTCAATCGGTGATGTTTGTGAACTTAACTGATTTATATATTGCAAAAGATGGTGAAATCTGTTGGGAATAATTAAATATGTTACTACAAATATTGGAAATAATCTGTTGCAACATATGAATTATTTGTTGGAAAACATCCAACAGATATAGACATATGTTGCAACAGATTATTTATCTGTTGCAACAGATGACTCATCTGTTGAAAATCATCCAATAGATATAAACATATGTTGCAACAGATGACTCATCTGTTGGAAATCATCCACCAGATATAGACATATGTTGCAACAGATGAATAATCTGTTGCAACAGATGACTCATCTGTTGGAAATCATCCACCAGATATAGACATGTGTTGCAACAGATGAATCATCTGTTGGAAATCATCCAACAGATATTGATATCTGTTGCAACAGATGAGTCATCTACATTTAGTTGATCATGTAATTATTATGTAATTCATTGAGATTGTAATTGAAGTTGTTAATTGAAAGCTAATTATGATTAAATAACTTAGTTTATTACTAATCATGAGTTAATTAAGCAATTTACATCAAATAAGTCAATTGATCCCTCTATTTAGGGTCACTACACTTAGTTGATCATGCAATTATCGTGTATTCATTGAGATTGTAATTGAAGTTGTTAATCGAAAGCTAATTATGATTAAATAACTTAGTTTATTACTAATCATGAGTTAATTAAGCAATTTACATCAAATAAGTCAATTGATCCCTCTATTTAGGGTCACTACACTTAGTTGATCATGCAATTATTGTGTATTCATTGAGATTGTAATTGAAGTTGTTAATTGAAAGCTAATTATGATTAAATAACTTAGTTTATTACTAATCATTAGTTAATTAAGCAATTCACATCAAATAAGTCAATTGATCCCTCTATTTAGGATCATTACACTTAGTTGATCATGTAATTATTATGTATTCATTGAGATTGTAATTGAAGTTGTTAATTGAAAGCTAATTATGGTTAAATAACTTAATTTATTACTAATCATGAGTTAATTAAGCAATTCACACCAAATAAGTCATTGATCTGCTGCAACAGATGTTTATATCTGTTGGATAAGTTCCAACAGATGATTCTTCTGTTGCAACATATATCTATATCTGTTGGATTATTTCCAACAGATGTATCATCTGTTGCAACAGATGATTAAAGGAGAGCTTTGCGAAAGTTTAAAAAGGAATTGAGTGAGCTCTCGCCTAAGAGAAGAGTTTAATAAAGCGGAGAGGGATTTTCCGACAACAAAAAAGCTTTTCTCCCCAACCGAGGTGATAGACCACCTTATGGCCGATGTGATTACCAGCCAAAGGGCAAAAAGACGGGGTTGAATGCGACTCTACCAATACCAATCTCCTCTGGAGCAAGGAAAAGCAACTCTGCCTGGTATCGGTAACGATTAACATATTCTTTTTTTTGAGAGAGGGGAACCCTTACTTAAGAACAGAGAGTGGCCGAGCAAAAAAGCAAGGCAAGGGATGAATCATCTGTTGCAAAATGTGTAGAGTATGCTTGATTATTTCCAACAGATGTATCATCTGTTGCAACAGCTGATACATCTGTTGGAAATAATCAAACTTACTCTACACATTTTGCAACAGAAGAATTGCTTAATTAACTCATGATTAGTAATAAACTAAGTTATTTAATCATAATTAGCTTTCAAATTAACAACTTCAATTGCAATCTCAATGAATTACATAATAATTACATGATCAACTAAGTGTAGTGATCCTAAATAGAGGGATCAATCGACTTATTTGATGTGAATTGCTTAATTAACTCATGATTAGTAATAAACTAAGTTATTTAATCATAATTAGCTTTCAATTAACAACTTCAATTGCAATCTCAATGAATTACATAATAATTACATGATCAACTAAGTGTAGAGTATGTTTGATTATTTTCAACAGATGAGTATATATGTTGGATGATTTTCAATAGATGTGTAATTCATTTTTAGTAATAATCCAATATTTTTAAAATTTAAGGATAAAATAAAATTCATGACATAATAACTGGACATCTATTAAACATAAAATATTGTCATCACCAAATATATATTATAACTAAATAAAATACTAAAAATAAAAAAGATTGTCTGCAAATTACAGCCCATAATATAATTAAATAAAATACAAAAAATAAAAAATATTGTCTGCAAAATGCAACCCATATCAGGGTTCCAAACTCTTAAAAATCACCCCAGCGGCCCAAACTTCCTTTTTTTGGAGTTGATTCACTTCCTTTTCTTTTAGTGGGATCCATTTATCTACAAACAAGAGTAAAATAAAGGTCAATGATTGATTTGTGCATCATTAAAAAAAAAGATAACAATGAATTTAAAATGTACAAATAATTATTCCAACAGATGACCCATCTGTTGGAACAGATGCTGTTGGAACAGATGACCCATCTGTTGGAACAGATGACCCATCTGTTGGAACAGATGACCCATCTGTTGGAACAGATGACCCATCTGTTGGAACAGATGACCCATCTGTTGGATGAAATTAAAGCAGTAGCTACTGCTTTGATTTCATCCAACATATGACTCATCTGTTCCAACAGATGGGTCATCTGTTGGAAACATAATAAGAGTAAACCAACAGATGGTAGAATTATTTCCAACATATGATTAATATGTTGCAACAGATGATTCATATGTTGGATGAAATTAAAGCAGTAGCTACTGCTTTGATTTCATCCAACATATGACTCATCTGTTCCAACAGATGAGTCATCTGTTCCAACAGATGAGTCATCTGTTGTAACATATGACTCATATGATGGTATAGTTATTTCCAACATATGCTTAATATGTTGCAACATATTATATATCTGTTATGGTATTAACAAAAAATTTACCACATAATACACCAAGAACATCAACATAAATCAACATTTATCACTTGAATAACAATTTTGAAGAGCAACACCATACAAAAACAACAACACCAACATTTACCAATAAAACAACATCAATAACACCAACAAAATTCAATAAAATCAACAAAACAACAACAACACCAACATTTACCATCTGTTGGAACATATGAGTCATATGTTGCAACAGATGACTCATATGTTGGATGAAATTAAAGCAGTAGCTACTGCTCTGATTTCATCCAACATATGACTTATCTGTTCCAACAGATGAGTCATCTGTTGCAACATATGACTCATATGTTCCAACAGATGGGTCATCTGTTGGAAACATAATAAGAGTAAACCAACAGATGGTATAGTTATTTCCAATATATGCTTAATATGTTGCAACATATTATACATCTGTTATAGTATTAACAAAAAATTTACCACATAATACACGAAGAACATCAACATAAATCAACATTTATCACTTGAATAACAATTTTGAAGAGCAATACCATACAAGAATAACAACACCAACATTTACCAATAAAACAACATCAATAACACCAACAAAATTTAATAAAATCAACAAAACAACAACAACACCAACATTTACCATCTGTTGGTTTACTCTTATTATGTTTCCAACAGATGACCCATCTGTTGGAACATATGAGTCATATGTTGCAACAGATGACTCATCTGTTCCAACAGATGACTCAAATGTTGGATGAAATTAAAACAGTAGCTACTGCTTTGATTTCATCCAACATATGACTCATCTGTTCCAACAGATGAGTCATCTGTTGCAACATATGACTCATATGTTCCAACATATGCTTAATATGTTGCAACATATTATACATCTGTTATGGTATTAACAAAAAATTTACCACATAATACACCAAGAACATCAACATAAATCAATATTTATCACTTGAATAACAATTTTGAAGAGCAACACCATACAAGAACAACAACACCAATATTTACCAATAAAACAATATCAATAACACCAACAAAATTCAATAAAATCAACAAAACAACAACAACACCAACATTTACCATCTGTTGGTTTACTCTTATTATGTTTCCAACAGATGACCCATCTGTTGGAACATATGAGTCATATGTTGCAACAGATGACTCATATGTTGGATGAAATTAAAGCAGTAGCTACTGCTTTGATTTCATCCAACATATGACTCATCTGTTCCAACAGATGAGTCATCTGTTGCAACATATGACTCATATGTTCCAACAGATGGGTCATCTGTTGGAAACATAATAAGAGTAAACCAACAAATGATATAGTTATTTCTAACATATGCTTAATATGTTGCAACAGATGAAGCATTTCTTACAACATATTATACATCTGTTATGGTATTAACAAAAAATTTACCACATAATACACCAAAAACATCAACATAAATCAACATTTATCACTTGAATAATAATTTTGAAGAGCAACACCATACAAGAACAACAACACCAACATTTACCAATAAAACAACATCAATAACACCAACAAAATTCAATAAAATCAACAAAACAACATAAACACCAACATTTACCAATACAACAACACCAATAACACCAACATAATATTCAAGAACAAGAACAACAACAACATTAACCCTAACTTTGAGGAGAATACTCAGTTCAAATCTTCTTCTTCTTAACTCAGTTCAAGTCCTCTTCTTATTCATTAACCAAAGCATTATTTTCAAAAAGCCTAACTTTTTGAGATGCAAGACCCTTCTACAATTGTAACAACAGATTCCAACAACAACAATAACAAAAAAATTACTTCTATCAAAAATAATAACACAAGACAAGAACAACAACCAGACACAACAAAAATAACACAAGACACAATAAAAATTCAAATCTTAACAGCTGTTTGCTCAAACAGATCAACTAATATGTTGCAATATATTACTTGCAAAAATTAAAATTTTACTACTTTCACAACAATGTTGAAGAATAAGAATAACAACAACAACAAAAATTTATATTTCACTGAAGATACACATACTATTTTACAAATATACAATCATATCAAGTGTTAACAAATACCACAAATTAGGGTTTCTTTCATTTTTAAGCATAAAACAACAAAATCATCAACCCACAGTCCAGTTCTTCTTCTTTAATCAAAGCCCTAACTTTTTTAAAAACCCTAACTTCTCAACTTTTTGAACCAAATAAAAGAGAAGGCTTTACCTGAAAAGAGAGAGAAAGAGCAAAGGTCGATGGTCTACCCTGTTTATCGTCAGGAAAAGAACAGAGAAGAAGAGCTTCAGTTGGAAGCAAAATCGCAGTTGAGTTAAGAGAAGAGAAGAGAGAATTTTTTTTTTCAAAAAAAATTGAAAACTGATTTGATCGGTGGTTAAGAGAGAGGAGAGGAAAAGAAAGAGAATTGGGGGAGTTGAAAAGTTTTTGAGTCTTTTTGTATTTTTAAAAAAATTAACAAGTTTTAAAAATGTTAGTTTAGTCCCCAATTAAATTAATCCTTATTTTAAATGGTCTTTGACCTTGGGCTGGTCAAAGTGTCACCAAAATTAATTTTGAAACTTAAGTGTCACCTTCCATTCAATTTTCTCATATAACTTGATCTTTTGTGGAAAAAAATTAAAATAGTTACACCTGCTCAAGTCTAGTGCACATATATAAAAATTACTTATAGCAACCACTAATAGTATCACAATTGAATAATATTTTATTAGTAAACTAGCTTTTGAAAATAGGGGGTGGTGACGCCTAATTAAATTACATTTTGCTGCATCACTCATACATTCCCACGTGGGAGTGGGTGTCACCCTTACACCATTTTCAATTTATTCACTTGAATGAGGTGTATCGTATGCACTAGGATATTATATAAGTCCATGATAAAATATATAACTTTTTAAATATATCACAATTAATAAAAAATTATTTCAAATAAAAATTATTATATATAATAATAATTATTCAACATAATTACACTTACTATCTCCATTAAAATATTAATAAATTATAAAACTCTTATAAAATAAATACATACATAAATATATCATAATTAGCGAGTTTTTTTCAAAACTATTTAAGACATTTTTTGAAAGACAATAAAAGTATACATATTTTTTTTCAAATCCCAATTTAAATTAAATATTTTCAAATCACGCGCGATGTTATAATAACACCATCAAGTTTAGGCTCGTGAACCTTCAACACAGGACAAAGGACAACCGTAAACACATGGGGTGTTACATCATTTCCCTCTTAGAAAAATTTGTCCTCGAATGTGGAATATAATGTAATAGTAAGGCTATGAAGTTCTCAAATTTCTGGCAGAACCTCCTCTATACACCGGACTATACCATACCTATAACATAGCTCAGAAACAAGTTGCATGCCTCACAAGGCCACTAGCAGCTACCAAAAATTTATCGGGCCCCACACAATTGATGATGACACAACTTTATAATAGGAATGGAAACTTATCTCAAACGAAAACACCCCATCCTAGGAAATACTATGACACCATAAATTAGGATCGACCTTTCCACAAGGTCTGCTGAGGTTTGTCAAATGTGAATCTCATTCGCGCGATTCAATAACTCAACTCTTAAGACTCAGCTCTATAGCACGATCTAAAAGATAAAGGAAGTGTAACCAATCCTAAATGCCCTATAACCTCCTGGTTATAAGTGTCGTGCACAACACACCCATAAGCAAGACTCTACTAGACATGGCTTGTAGACTCCGTAGGACACAATCATGCTCTGATACCAAGTTTGTTACGCCCCCAAATCCATGGAGGCGCAACTGGCACCTTGTGCCTCACTTAATCGAGTGAATCAACAGAAACCAGACCAAATAATACAGGCCAAGAAAATACTAGAAGAAACGCAACAAAAATAAACTTGAATATAACAAAAATATGATACAAGGTCAACCAGACCACAATTGACTGTCGAACTCACAGTAGATTTCTACAAGCCTCTAAGATGAAAAAAGAATAAAATAAAAACTACAAATCACGAGTCGGAACAGGACCTCAACGTATCCATTACCGATATAAAGCTAAAAAAGACTCCAGACTCAACAACTCCAAAAAAATGGAGTGTATCAACCATCAACTGAACTCGATCACACGCAACCAAGACCATTGTCTACCTGATAACCTGCATGCATGAATGCAGCACCCCCAGGCAATAAGGACGTCAGTATGAAAGACTATACTGAATTTGCAAGGCAACAGAATAACAGAAACAGTATAACTCAAAACTGAAACCACAATATGAAGGAAATCAAAATAGGAATAATATCAACATCCCAGCAACAACCTGCACAGACACCACGTCAGCCCAACACTACCTTACCTTCTCCTACTCCAGGAGCCACAACAGCCATAATCTCGATCACACATCGCCTTTGAAACTCAAGATACATCTAACCAGAACAATCATAACATATGAATGCAATACGAGATGAACAACACAATACAAAGGCTCAATCTGCGGAACAAACTCACACCTTATGGGAGAGCAATACACAAGGGAAGCCATGCGGAAAAATACTCACGCCTTACAAGTCCTCACAATACCATGGGTTTGATCATGCGGAAAGGTCTCATGCTTTACAGGTCCTCGCAGAGCCACGGGTTCAACCATGTGGACAGGTCTCACGCTGTATAGATTTTCGCAAGATCTCTAGGCAACAACAACCACAAAATATAATAAAACATAATACAATATGCAATACACAATATAATACACTACAATACAAGCTTTAAGGCATCCCACAAATATTCAAGAATCATCGTACCATAATCATAACACCATGATAAACTCGACAATCATCATCATCTGATAACCACAAATATACACCACATCCTTCCAACATAACACTAAACCAACATCACCAAATATGAGTTTTAACAAGAATAACACCAACAATAATTTAGAGACATCTAAAATTTGACTCATCGATAACACGCTAGATACGAAGATTTCAAATCGTAAAGAATCATGCCAAAAAAAAAAATAGCCTTTACATACCTAAAATTTAAAATTAAATAATTTGACATAGATAATCAATTTCCTTTTTGGTACTTCCGTGCCTCGCTAATTGGATCACCTACTGATTTTTTTCAACGTCTTGTGAACATGTAACATATTTTACTTACTTATTAAAGGCAATAAACAGGCAGCAGGTTGACATGTCTGCCTGTGCTGCCTGCTTGAATATTTCCTTTTATATTTTCTTTGTTTTAATTTGTTTATCTTACTTTTATTTTTAATTTATTATATATTTAAAAATTACATAAAAAATTGTATAATTCACAATAATTAATAACTTAAAATATTTAAAAGATATAAAAAATTGATTGACTTTCGAAATTTTATCACTGTCACATTAATTGGGACAGAAGAAAAAGTACTATAAATTACAATGATTAACCACTTAAAATATTTAAAAGGTATATAAAAAATTTTAGTTGACTTTCGAAATTGTATCAATGAGACATAAATTGATACAAAGTGAGTAACATATATTATTTGAAAATTACATAAAAAGTATTATAAATCTCAATAGTTAACAACTTGAAATACGTAAAAACTATGTAAAAAATTTGATTGACTATCTAAATTATAAAGAGCCACAAGGAGGCACGAGGTCGACATGCCCGCTTGCATATTTTCTTTTATATTTTCTCCATTTTAATTTGTTTATCTTACTTTTCTTTTTAAAATCTATTATATATTTGAATATTACGTAAAATGTACTACAAATCACAATATAACAACTTATAATATTTAAAAGGCATAAAAAATTTAGTCGAGTCTAAAAAAATTATCAGTGCCATATAAATTGTGACAGAAGAAAAAAAACTATAAATCACAATAATTAATAACTTAATTTTTTTAAATGGCAACAAGCAGCCACAAGGTCGACATGCCTACTTGCATATTTTCTTTTATCTTTTTTGCATTTTAATTTATTTTATCACAAATCACAATATAACAACTTAAAATATTTAAAAGACATAAAAAATTTAGTCGACTCTCAAAATTTTATCAGTGTCACATAAATTGAGACAGAAGAAAAAAGTACTATAAATCACAATAATTAACAACTTAAAATTACCTTACTTATAAAGGAGGATAAGCAGGCAGCTGGTCGATGTGCCTGCTTGTGTTGCCTGCTTAGATATTTCCTTTTATAATTTCTCCGTTTTAATTTATTTATCTTATTTTTTTAAATCTGTTATATATTTAAAAATTACGTAAAAATTAGTATAAATCACGATAACTAACAACTTAAAATGTTTAAAAGACATGATTTTTTTTGCCTGCTTGGATATTTCTTATACTTTCTCCATTTTAATTTGTTTATCTTAGTTTTTTTTAATTTGTTATATATTTGAAAATTGCGTAAAAAGTACTATAAATCACAATAATAACAACTTAAAATATTTTTAAAACATAAAAAAATCGAATGACTCTCAAACTTTTATTAATGCAACATAAATTGAGACAGAAAAAAAAAGTATTATAAATCGCAAACAATTAAGAACTTAAGATATTTATAAGATGTATAGAAAATTTGGTTGACTCTCAAAATTGTATCGATGCCACATAAATTGACACATAGGGAGTAACATATATTATTTAAAAATTATGTAAAAAATATTATAAATGATAATAGTTAACAACTTGAAATATCTAAAAACTATATAAAAAATTTGATTGACTATCTAAATTCTATATGTATCACATAAATTAACATAAAAAGTGTAACATATATAAATTCGATATCTAGTATCTATATAAAATTGAAGCTTAGAATAATTCTTTTACCTGAAGAACCGAAGAAGCACTCACGTCTCCACCCTCGTGGTTCAGTTGCCGCAGCAATTTGAGTTATGACTCGGACTAGAAATACTCATTTAACTTAAATTATCCTTTCTCATGGGCCAAGTGACATATATTGTTAAGTTAATTATGGACTTGGCCCATTGATTACCCACTAAATTAATTATCTAAAATAGTCAAAACGTCAAATAAATCTTCGGAATTTATTTGAAATCCCATGAAAACAAATTAAAAATATAAATTGACTAAAAGGTACGTTCTTAACCTATTGAAAATATTAAAACACCAATCTGAGATCGTCTTAATTTGAGTTAAAACCGCGGTCTAACTTAACTTTCTTAAAATTCAAGATCTCAACCAATGATTTAAATCACTCTCGAACGCCTCGAGCTCCATACTACCCATCCCCGCAAGTCATAAATTACGTATAAAAACTACTGTAATGACCCTTCCGGTCATTTACGCGTTTTCACTTTTCTGGTATTGTTAGAGCTTGTCTGTAGCGGCCCCAAGTCATTTATGGCGTGCTGGGACCGGTGGTTCGGTGCCATGGCCGTTCGTTTGATCTTTATGACCTTCCTGTTTTAGAGCTGACTCTTAAGAGCCGAGTCATCAAAATCGTGCGATAGTAATTTGTGATCGTATGACCTTAACCTTCGTCCCGTATCCAAGGCTTGCGAGCCTAAAATTTGAGAATTTTATTAACATCGCATGTATTTGAAAAAATTTAATTTAAAAGTTGAATGTGATAAAAAGTTATATTTTTATTGCCTTCCTAAAATATTTTAAATATTTATAAAAAAAATACTTTTGATATGATATATTTGTGTGTATATTTATTTTATAAGAGTTTTATAAATTATTAATATTTTAACGAAGATAGTAAACTTAGTTATGTTGAAACGTATTATTATAATATAGTAGGTTTTATTTGAAATTATTTTTTATTAATTATGATATATTTAAAAAGTTATATTTATTTTACTACAAACCTACACAATATATCTGAGTGCATACATATTACGGACCCATCCAAGTAAATGGATGAGACCAAATATGGTGTGGACACCAAGGGGTACACGTGAGGTTAAAATTGATGGGAAACAAATATAGGTAATAGATGCATTAGTTCATACTAACATTTGATACCTTTACCTTTAATAAATTAGTAGTATGACATGTTAGATATATATATCTTTAACTTCTGCAATTATTTTTATTTTTTTACACTTTGAAGTAAATTTTCTAGTAGCTACTATTTTCTCTTCTCTCTGTATACATGCATAAATGCTCTATCATGCTAAGGAAATTTCTTTGCAAGAAATATTTTAACACTTTCTTTGATACCCGAAAGAAAATAGATTATCTACGTCAAGTTATTCAAGCCTAAATTTGAGTTTGATTTCTTTTCGGAGCGGTTCGAGCTTGGACGTCGTCGTTCTAGCAGCTTATCATCGGACGACAGGTAGGTTATGGTCTAACTCCTCTAGACTTCGCATATATAGGGTAAAATTGTATTAATGGGCATCCTTAGGTTGAGTTTATTAGCTTGGTACCACAGACCTTGACCGCTTCTTCATGTTCAATTCGTTTCTTTCCTCCGATGTTTGTAGTATTTCTTATAGATGATATTATCACCCATGTGGTCCTGTGTGGCCTTGTATTGACTCTGGAACATAGATGGTGGGTTATTGGGAATGTACGTGAGTTCCGGACATCGTTATTACTGTTATAGAGCTGACTATTTGTGATGTAGAATGATTGGAGCCTGTGCAGGGCCGATAGGTTGATTGTGGGCCGTGGGCCACTGTTGTGATTATGTACACCATTTATCATGCATATAGAGGGTTTCTTCATAATTTTACTATGGTTTTGGCTTCGGGACTTCTATTGAATGATTTCTAAAACCTGCATGGCCTGTTGGGCCCGTTTTTGGTAAAAATGATTGCAAAGAGGTTTGGTACCATTTTAACGGGTCGGCTTGGGGTAAGAGAAAATAAAAAGGATGTTTTATCACTATTTCTACTAATACTAGGCTTGGCAGGGACGAGGGCTAGACTTGTTTTACTACAGCTTCCGTGATAATAGTAGGCTCGACGGGGCCGTGCGATAGAACCATTTGATTTACTGATTTAGACCTGGATACCCTCTGGGCAGCTTTACTTAGGGATTTTCGATATTGTGGGGCATCGAGTATGCTGGTCGGGGGCCTCGATGGACCTCGTCATTCCGGACTAGGGGCTACGTGCTAGGTGTAGTAGAGGTATACGGGTGTGACCTTTCATGGATCCTGTCTTCTGGGCCTTATAGGACGCCAGAAGCGGGTAACATACGTCACTATTATTACACCTAGTTCATCATATTATCATATTGTTTGAGGTTCCATCCTTGTTTGCTATTTGCTGAGTGTACGCTCCGGTAGTATGGGATGCAGAGGGTTTGTCTTTACTTGCTTGTGTTCCTCGGGTGAATGTGTCACGACCCGATTTCTCGGTCATGATGGCACCTACAACCTCCCTAGTAGGCAAACCAATCTCCGTAGCCCGGAACAGTCAGTAATGGGATACTATCTAACAATATAAGCGAAAAAAATAGTTTAATAAGCGGAAGCAAGGGAAAAAGACAAAGAAAATAGATAACAGGAATAATATGTACAATGCGGAAGCGAAACAAAACCCAAAAACCTGGTATCATAGCGTATAACAGCCTGATCTACATAAGGAGTACAAGGGTCCAAAATAACATATACATCATGTCTTTGAACTACGAGAGTACAATATATACAAGAGACAAACAAAAGTCAAGATCTGATCGCCAAGAGCTCACCCGCAGTCCAGGACAGTCCAAAATCTCCAAGCACAAGTCTCCCACGAGCTAGCGGTGATGGCTCACACTAGGATTTGCACCAGAAGATGCAGAGTGTAGTATGAGCACCAAATGCGAAGCATAAGGTACCCATTAGGTATCATAGACCGACTGGGCACATATTAAAGAAAAGCGTAGTAACAGACAGAATAGAAGTAAGTAGTCACAGAAATCAATGAAAAGTACAAAGGAACTAGCCCAGAGGGAAGACAACAGAAACAACATACAAGGCTAGCAAGTAGAATATATACACAACAGGCACAGGTGAAAGTAAGAAATGACGCACCTGGGATCCTTGCAATAATAGTATATACATGATAAGTTTTAGAAATGGACGGTATACCGGTAACCTCAAGTACAAGGGAAGGGAGAGGAGAGTAAAAATAGATATGCTCAAAAACAGGAATCAATAACCCAACTAATCATACCAATATCAAATCCAACAAGTAATAACTTAGCCGCATATAATACTATAAGTATAATCGTAACAGGGGATAACACCGCGATAAAGTAACAAGAGTCTACCTGCAGTCCCCGGCCGCCCATACAACCAAAAAATGCAATAAAATGAAAACAAACCCTCCGGCCGCCCATACAACCGGAGCGTACACTCAACAAACAATAAACAAGGGTGGAGCCTCAAACAATGAATGATATGATGCATGAAGATCTCAAGGTGAAATGGTAACTCTGTATGTACCCCCTCCAGTGTCGATCGGGCCCAGCAGGTAGGTTCCATGGAAGGACACTGCCTGTACACCTCTACTCAGTTGTATACCCTTCCCCTGGCATACGCAACCCTAGGCCCCAGGTCCGGAACGGCAAGGTCCATGGAGGTCCCGAACCCCATACTAAAACTCAGTGTTAAAACATGTCATCCGGAAGCAAGTCTGGGTTCAAGATAGAGACCCAGTTTCAAATATGCATGCCCAAACCCTGTCCAGGACTAAAGTAGCGGGAGAAATGTCTCAAAAACCCCTCCAAGGGTGCCCAGGCATAATCGGGTCTAAACAGTAGAAAGTCATCTCAGGTGCTCGATCCGACCGAGGCTAAAATCATCCCAATTCAAGAAGAAAACTTAACTAGCACCCCGACCATACGGAGTCTAGCGTTAATAGTAAAATTGGTGATAGAAATCATAATTTAACTTTTTTTTACTCCAAGAAGATCCACATGATGAGTCAAACCATTTCCAATCCATTTCCGTCGAAAACAGGCCCCCATGGCCATGCAAAGTTTAGAAAATCAGTTCCAGTAGGCCCGAATCCAAAACCATAGTAAAGCGTGGATAAAAGCTCTTTATATGCATGGAAATGATATGCTTAAACACAAATAGCAGCCCAACAGCTCACAATCAACCTATCGGCCCTGCACATGCTCCAATCTCTCTACAGCACAGATAGCCAGCATAGTATCACGATAACGATGCCCGGGATTTACGGGCACTCCCGAATAACCCAACATCTATGGTCCAGAGTCAAAACAAGGCCATACAGGACCATAAGGGTGATAATATCAACTACGGAGAATACTACACACAACGGAGGAAAGAAACGAGGCGAAACATGGAAAAACGGTCAAGGTATGTGGTACCAACCTAATAAACCCAACCCAAAGATGCCAGCTAGTACAATTTTATCTGATATATGCTAAGTCTAGGGAGTTTAAATCATAACCTACCTATCATTCGATGACAGCTGCTGGGATAATGAAATCCAAGCCCGAATCACTCCGAGAAATCTCGAATGATAATCAAACTATCAAAAACATAGATAAAACATTAAAACAAGTCTAACGATACCCATATCACCATAATTGAAGCTGGGTCAAAATTTGGGTCACCGGCGAGCCCCGTAACCCGAAACTGAAAATGAAAGTGCATATTATGATCACAATGACCAAGGGAGTACATGCCCAGAAAAGTAAGGAAATTGGGCGAGAAATTTGAGCTAAAACAGCCCCTAAAGCTAGGAACCCAACAATGAAAATTTAGTAATAAGAAAAAATAGAATTGTAATAAGGAGCTCATACCATAACTAGAGAATTACGCCAAGAACGTGAATTGAACAAGCCAACGAACATGCAGTGACGAAAGGGGAAGAATCTACAAGTAAATCCAAGCTTCAAGAATTTACAGCAATGGAGATTTAGATAATTGGAGAAGACAACTAAGGAGAAGAGGGAAAACTTACCAAAACACCAACGGAAAATGAATTTATCGAGGGTACGGGAATTCTTCAAGTGAGTACTGGTTTGAGCAGATTAGAGAGGGTTTGGGCGAGTTGGAGCTGGAAAAATTGAGAGAGAATTGCTGGAAATACGAAATGAAAAAGTTTTATACTGCCAGGGGTCCTTCATCGCGATCGCGACGGGACCTCTCTCGGTTGCGAGGACCACGTTGGCTAGACCATAGCGATCGCGAAGTCTAGCCACGCGGTCGCGATGAACAAAGGGAAAGGGACTTCCTCACAATCGCGACAGGCGATCATGTGATCGCGAAGAATAGGGGTCCAGGTGCTTCATCGCGGTCGTGAGAGACGAGGCTCGCGATCGCGATTACGGCTTGAGGCCTGCACCTGCAACAACAAAAGTCTGCAACTTTTCAAAACTCGACGGGGTATTCTGGGCACAATCGAAAACCGATATTCAAAAACCAATAAAGAAAACAGAGTGGAAACGGTGTTCCAAACCCAACGGAATCGACGAAACTTCGATACAAGGTCGTTTTGCAGAAAAGTTGACCCAAGTCAACTCTAACCAACACGCAACTAAACACCCAAAATGAGTCTGGCTCACCCGAAACCTGAACCAACCACCTACCTAATCCAAACTCAACATTTTGGAGCTGATGGAATCGTCGAATTTCAAATCTGACGCTCCGCTCATCGAAAGTCACCCAAAGTTACACTTTCAACTCCGAATGGCTTGAAAATAGAGGAAACAACAAAAAACCCACACCAGAAGTTCTCAGGCCTCAACTGAAGGTCCAACTAGACCAAACTCAATGCTACGGAGCTAAAGGAACTGTCAGAATTCAATTCCGAGCATGTTAGCTAAGAATGTTGATGAAAGTCAATGATATTCTAAGTTAAAGCTCTAAAACAGGCAAATGACCAAAACGCCCAAATGAACGACTAGGGTACCAAACTACCAGTCCCAGCAAGACATGAATGACTTGGGGCCATTATAGAAAAGCTCTAACAGTACAATGAATGCGTAAACACGAAGATAACCGAAAGGGTCATCAAAACATCCACTACTAAAAAGACTTTCGTCCTCGAAAGTCAAGAAGAAGGGAGTACCTGAAAGCTCGAACAACTGCAGATACTGAGCACGCAACTCACTCTCGGTCTCCTAAGTAGCCTCTTCGACCGGACGATGCCTCCACTGAACTTTCACAATTGGAATCTCCCTAGATCTTAATCTCCTAATATCTCTGGCCAGAATAGCTATCGGCTCCTCAACAAATGATAAGCCCTCGTCTAATTGAACAAAATCCCAATGCAACATATGAGACTCATCTGATACATACCGGCCCAACATCGAGACATGAAAAACTAGGTGAACAGCTTAAAACATCGGAGGAAAATCTAACATGTACGCAACACTACCAATCCTCTGTAGAATCTCAAATGGCCCAATGAACCTGGGGCTAAGCTTGCCCCGCCGACCAAATCTCATCACGCCCTTCACGGGCAATACTCAAAGGAAAACCAAGTCACTAATACTAAACTCTAAGGCATGAAGTCTACGATCAGCGTAGCTCTTCTGCCAACTTTGGGCCATTCTAAGTCTATCCTGAATCAAACGGACTCGGTCTAAGAAATCTCTAAGCAAATCTGCACTCTGCGGTCTGGACTCTAACCCATCAAACCAACCAATCGGCGATCTGCAATACCTACCATACAAGGCCTCGAGAGGTGCCATGCCAATGCTCGAATGAAACCTATTATTATAAGTAAAGTCTTCCAATGGCACAAACTGATCCCATGGACCTCCAAAGTCAAGAACACAAGCCCAAAGCATGTCCTCCAGGACCTGAATAGTCCTCTCGGACTGGCCATCTGTCTGAGGGTGAAAAGCAGTACTAAGCTGAACCTCTGTACCCAAATCTCACTGAATCGCCCTCCAGAACTGAGATGTGAACTGAGTGCCACGGTCTGAAATGATAGAAGTTGGGACCCCATACAACCGAACAATATCACGAAGGTAGATCTGGGCTAACCTCTCTGCACCATAAGAAGTCTGAACTGGCAAGAAATGTGCTTACTTGGTCAGCCTATCAATGATCACCCAAATGGAATCAAACCCCTGAGAAGTACGAGGCAAACCAACAACGAAGTCCATGGTAATACCTTCCCACTTCCACTCAGGAATGTGAAGTCGTTGTATCAAGCCATCCGATCCCATGTGCTCGAACTTAACTTGCTGATAGTTCAAGCACCGAGATACAAACTCTGATACATCGCGCTTCATACCGCACCACCAGTAAATCTGTCTCAAATCTCTATACATCTTCGCCGCGCCAGGATGAATAGAGTATATAGAACAATGTGCCTCACGGAGTAACAACTGAATCAAATCTCCAACCCTCGGAACACAAAGGCGACTATCAAACCTCAGAATGCCATCAGATTCCAAAGTAACCCGGGTGGCCTCACCCCGAACTACCTGATCACGAAGGTCACACAAACTCTGATCCTCAAACTGTCAGCTCTGAATCTGATCAACTAGAGTAGAACGGACCTCAACACTGGCAAGAACTCTGCTAGGATCCGACAAGTCAAGTCTAACCAATCGGTTAGCCAAGGACTGGATGTCCAAGGCCAACGGTCGCTCAGAAACTAAAAGTGAAGCTAGGCTACCCATACTCACCGCCTTCCGACTCAAGGCATCTGCTACCACATTTACCTTGCCCGGATGGTATAGAATAGTGAAATCATAGTCCTTCAGTAGCTTAATCCATCTCCTCTGCCTCGAGTTCAGCTCTCGCTGACTCGTAATATACTAAAGACTATGGTGATTGGTGAATATCTCACAGTGAACTCCATATAAGTAATGCCTCCAGATCTTGAGCGCAAAGACTACCGCTGCCAGCTCTAAGTCATGAGTGGGTTAGTTGCGCTCGTGAACTTTTAGCTGTCTCAATGCATATGCTATCACTCGACCCTACTGCATCAACACACAACTAAGACCAACCCCTTAAGCATCACAATACACGGAGAAACTCTGACCCTCGACTAGCAAAGTCAAAACTAGAGGTAAAGTCAATAAGGCCTTAAGCCTCTGAAAGCTATCCTCGCACTGATCCGACCACTTGAATGGAACATCCTTCCTAGTCAGCATAGTCAAGGGTACTAATAAGGAAGAAAATCCCTGAACGAACCTCTTGTAGTAACCTGCTAACCCAATAAAGCTGCAAACCTCGGTGACAGTAGTGGGTCTAGGCCAATCACGAACCACAAAAATCTTACCCGGATCAACTCTAATCTCATCCTTAGACACCACGTGTCCTAGGAATGCAACTGAGTCAAGACAAAACTTGAACTTTGAGAACTTGGCATAAAGCCGATGATCTCTCAAAGTCTGAAGTACAGTCCTCAAGTGCTGCTCATGCTCGTCCCTGCTCCTCGAGTATATCAGAATGTCATCTATGAAGACTATCACGAACATATCCAAGTATGGGCTAAGCACCCTATGCATCAAGTCCATGAAAGCTGCAGGGCATTAGTCAACCCAAAAGACATCACCAGGAACTCATAATGGCCATAACGTGTCCTGAATGCTGTCATAGAGATGTCCTCTGCCCTAATCCTCAACTGATAGTAGCCGAACCTCAAATAAATCTTCGAAAACATGGCTGAACCCTGAAGCTAACCAAATAAGTCGTCAATCCTCGGCATCGAATACCTATTTTTTACTGTCACCTTATTCACCTGCCGATAATCAATACACATCCTCATCGACCCATCCTTCTTCTTCACGAAGAGGACAGGAGCACCCTAAGGAGACACACTCGATCTAATGAACCCCTTAGCTAACAAATCCTAGAGGTTCTCCTTAAGCTCTCTCAACTCAATAGGAGCCATACGGTAGAGAGGAATAGAAATGGGCCTGGTGCCTGACTCTAACTCAATGGAAAAATCAACATCTCTCTCAGGCCTGGCAGGTCAGTAGGAAATACATCTAGGAAGTCTCTAACTATAGGAACGAACTCAGAAGACGAAGGGTCAGCACTAGCATCTCGGACATATGCTAGATAAGCTAAACACCCACAGGAAATCAACTTCCTAGCTCGAAGACAAGAGATGATCCCAGATGGTGCATGGCTAAAAGCATGTCCAAAGCATGTCCTCCAGGACCTGAATAGTCCTCTCGGACTGGCCATCTGTCTGAGGGTGAAAAGCAGTACTAAGCTGAACCTCTGTACCCAAATCTCACTGAATCGCCCTCCAGAACTGAGATGTGAACTGAGTGCCACGGTCTGAAATGATAGAAGTTGGGACCTCATACAACCGAACAATATCACGAAGGTAGATCTGGGCTAACCTCTCTGCACCATAAGAAGTCTGAACTGGCAAGAAATGTGCTTACTTGGTCAGCCTATCAATGATCACCCAAATGGAATCAAACCCCTGAGAAGTACGAGGCAAACCAACAACGAAGTCCATGGTAATACCTTCCCACTTCCACTCAGGAATGTGAAGTCGTTGTATCAAGCCATCCGATCCCATGTGCTCGAACTTAACTTGCTGATAGTTCAAGCACCGAGATACAAACTCTGATACATCGCGCTTCATACCGCACCACCAGTAAATCTGTCTCAAATCTCTATACATCTTCGCCGCGCCAGGATGAATAGAGTATATAGAACAATGTGCCTCACGGAGTAACAACTGAATCAAATCTCCAACCCTCGGAACACAAAGGTGACTATCAAACCTCAGAATGCCATCAGATTCCAAAGTAACCCGGGTGGCCTCACCCCGAACTACCTGATCACGAAGGTCACACAAACTCTGATCCTCAAACTGTCAGCTCTGAATCTGATCAACTAGAGTAGAACGGACCTCAACACTGGCAAGAACTCTGCTAGGATCCGACAAGTCAAGTCTAACCAATCGGTTAGCCAAGGACTGGATGTCCAAGGCCAACGGTCGCTCAGAAACTAAAAGTGAAGCTAGGCTACCCATACTCATCGCCTTCCGACTCAAGGCATCTGCTACCACATTTACCTTGCCCGGATGGTATAGAATAGTGAAATCATAGTCCTTCAGTAGCTTAATCCATCTCCTCTGCCTCGAGTTCAGCTCTCGCTGACTCGTAATATACTAAAGACTATGGTGATTGGTGAATATCTCACAGTGAACTCCATATAAGTAATGCCTCCAGATCTTGAGCGCAAAGACTACCGCTGCCAGCTCTAAGTCATGAGTGGGTTAGTTGCGCTCGTGAACTTTTAGCTGTCTCAATGCATATGCTATCACTCGACCCTACTGCATCAACACACAACTAAGACCAACCCCTTAAGCATCACAATACACGGAGAAACTCTGACCCTCGACTAGCAAAGTCAAAACTAGAGGTAAAGTCAATAAGGCCTTAAGCCTCTGAAAGCTATCCTCGCACTGATCCGACCACTGGAATGGAACATCCTTCCTAGTCAGCATAGTCAAGGGTACTAATAAGGAAGAAAATCCCTGAACGAACCTCTTGTAGTAACCTGCTAACCCAATAAAGCTGCAAACCTCGGTGACAGTAGTGGGTCTAGGCCAATCACGAACCATAAAAATCTTACCCGGATCAACTCTAATCTCATCCTTAGACACCACGTGTCCTAGGAATGCAACTGAGTCAAGACAAAACTTGAACTTTGAGAACTTGGCATAAAGCCGATGATCTCTCAAAGTCTGAAGTACAGTCCTCAAGTGCTGCTCATGCTCGTCCCTGCTCCTCGAGTATATCAGAATGTCATCTATGAAGACTATCACGAACATATCCAAGTATGGGCTAAGCACCCTATGCATCAAGTCCATGAAAGCTGCAGGGCATTAGTCAACCCAAAAGACATCACCAGGAACTCATAATGGCCATAACGTGTCCTGAATGCTGTCATAGAGATGTCCTCTGCCCTAATCCTCAACTGATAGTAGCCGAACCTCAAATAAATCTTCAAAAACATGGCTGAACCCTGAAGCTAACCAAATAAGTCGTCAATCCTCGGCATCGGATACCTATTTTTTACTGTCACCTTATTCACCTGCCGATAATCAATACACATCCTCATCGACCCATCCTTCTTCTTCACGAAGAGGACAGGAGCACCCCAAGGAGACACACTCGATCTAATGAACCCCTTAGCTAACAAATCCTAGAGGTTCTCCTTAAGCTCTCTCAACTCAATAGGAGCCATACGGTAGAGAGGAATAGAAATGGGCCTGGTGCCTGACTCTAACTCAATGGAAAAATCAACATCTCTCTCAGGCCTGGCAGGTCAGTAGGAAATACATCTAGGAAGTCTCTAACTATAGGAACGAACTCAGAAGACGAAAGGTCAGCACTAGCATCTCGAACATATGCTAGATAAGCTAAACACCCACAGGAAATCAACTTCCTAGCTCGAAGACAAGAGATGATCCCAGATGGTGCATGGCTAACGGAACCTTGCCATACAACCGGGGATACACCGGGCATGGCTATGGTAGCAATCTTGGCATAACAATCCAAAACCGCACGGTGAGGGGATAACCAATCCATGCCCAGTATCACATCAAAATCTAACATGTCAAGGATCATCAAATCACTCCAAGTCTCCAAATCACCAATAGATATCACACACGATCTCACAATTCGATCCACTACTAAAGAATCTCCTACTGGGGTCAAAACAGAAACAAAAATAGATAATGGCTCACTAGCCAACCCCAAACAAGGCAGAAAATAGGCAGATACATATGAACAAGTGGATCCAGGATCAAATAAAGTTGTAGCAGACTGATGGCATACATAAATCTTACCTATAATCACAGCATCCGAGGCCTCTGCCTCTGGTCTCCCAGGGACTGCATAGAACTGACGATGACCTCTACCTGCCCGACCGCCATTCCTACCACCTGATCTGCCATGTGGAGAACCACCTCTACACTGACCACTAGCTCTTTGAGCCAGTGGCTAAACTAAGAGAATAGGATGAGCCGGTGGAGCGGCTGACTGAACCGCCCTCTGCTGGGGACAATCTCTAGCAAAATAACCAACAATACCACAGGTGAAACAAGCCCCTGACCACCTACTCGGTCGGGATGAACCAACAGAACCCATATGGCCACCATGACCTGATGCCCCAGAGCTGTACCCTACAAAGACTGACCGTTGTAGAGCTGATGGCTGCTTTGACCCTGCTCAAACTGGATACTATCGAAAGTCGGAAGTGAAGCCTGAACCGGTCGGTTGGACTGACCCTGGTGCTGCTGTGGCTGATAATCCCGGCCTCACTAGCCTGAACCTCTACCATCATGTCTGGAACCACTGTAGCCACCCTGATGTCAAGGCCTCTTATCTCTGGCCCTGGTGTCATGATGACGTGAATCCTCTACAGTATGAGCATAGTCTGCAATAGCCTGGAAAGACCGACCACTAGCAACCAATATCTCTACAAGATCTCTAAACTCTCTCCGTAGCTCCCAAACAAATCTACGAACCCTGTCAGCCCAGTAGGCATAATCATGGCCCCAAACAGAGCAAGCTGATGGAAACGGGTCTCGTACTCTGAGAAGGTCATGAAATCTTGAGCAAGTCTAGTGAACTCCTCCCTCCGACGCTCTCTGTCACTCTGTGGCAAGAACTTGGCCATAAAGGCCTTGTAGAACTCAGACCAAGTCAAAGGAGGCGATGTAGAAGGTCGACAAGCAACCTGGGCCCTCCACCATAACTTCGCTGGGCCCTCCAACTGATAAGTAGTATAGCCAACCCTGTAAGTCTCCAACAACCCCAAATGATGCAATATCTCCTCACAGGTAGTAATAAAATTGTGTGGGTCCTGACCTGGCGTACCAGCAAATCTCGGTGGTGCCAACTTCAAAAATCTACCCAAGGCCTTTTGCTTCTCATCTGTCATAGCTGGGCGAGGAGCAAGAGGCTGTGCAGCTGATGGAATCAGAATAACCTCGGCACAAGGAGCCAAAGTAGCAGGCTGCGCTCCTGGACTCTGAACACCTAGGGCTGCCCCCTGAGCGGAAGTAGGTGCTACCTCATAAGGTCTCTCTCCAATCATACCCAGAAGCTGAACAAGTAAACCCGTAATATTCGAAGACTAAGCTGGGGCTGAAGCTGGCACAGAAACTAGTGCTAGAACTGGTACTGGAGCTGGTGGTACATGGGCTATCCCCAGGCCCACATAATGCTGCTCTGGAGCAAACTCTGGCTCGTAGTCAAACTCGGGCTCTATCTCAATTCTAGCAGCTCTAGCTGGTGCTTCTGCCCTGGGATGACCTCTACCTCTACCCTTGTGACCACCCCAACCCCTAGCTGGAGTCCGAGGTACAGGGGAAGGAGGCTCTTCTCCACCAAAAGCTAAATTTCTCGTACGAACCATCTGCGGAAGAGTGAATCAATATAAGTGAGATTTCTAGAAACTTTCAAGGATACTACGCACGAGAGAGATACAAAAAAAGTCCATTTTCCTTAGATGTCACTATAGGCTCTCGAAGATTGAGTACGGATGTCTCCTCCCTGATCCACAGGACTCTAATAGACATTGGCTCCTATACCGATGACATCGATGAACCTAGAGCTCTGATACTAAGTTGTCACGACCCGATTTCTCGGTCATGATAGAACCTACAACCCCCCAATAGGTGAACCAATTCCCGTAGCCCAGAACAATCAGTAATGGGCTACTATCTAACAATCTAAGTAGAAGAAATAGTTTAATAAGCGGAAGCAAGGGAACAAGATAAAGAAAATAGATAATAGGAATAATATGTACAATGCGGAAGTAAAAACAAACCCAAAAACCTGGTATCATAGCGTATAAGAGTCGGATCTACATAAGGAGTACAAGGGTCCAAAATAACATATACATCATGTCTCCATAAGGAGAATAAAGGGTCCAACATACAAGGCTAGCAGGTAGAATATATACACAACAGGCACAGGTGAAAGTAAGAAATGATGCACCTGGGATCCTTGCAATAACAATATATACATGATAAGTTTTAGAAATAGACGGTATACCAGTATACTCAAGTACAAGAAAAGGGAGAGAAGAGTAAATATAGACATGCTCAAAAACAGGAATCAATAACCCAATTAATCATATCATTCTCAAATCCAACAAGAAATAACTTAGCCGCATATAATACTATAAGTATAATCGTAACAGGGGATAACACCGCGATAAAGTAACAAGAGTCTACCTACAGTCCCTCGGTCGCCCATACAATTGGGGAACACAATCAAGTGAAAACAAACCCTCCAGCCGCCCATACAACTGGAGCGTACACTCAACAAATAGTAAACAAGGGTGGAGCCTTAAACAATGAATGATATGATGCATGAAGATCTCAGGGTGAAATAGTAACTCTGTATATACCCCTTCCGGTGCCGATCGAGCCCAGCAGGTAGGTTTCATGGAAGGACACTGCCCGTATACATCTACTCCGCCGTATACCCTTCCCCCGGCACATACAGCCCTAGGCCCCAGGTTCGAAACGTCAAGGTCCATGGAGGTCCCGGACATCATACTAAAACTCAGTATCGAAACATATCATCCGGAAGTAAGTCCTGGTTCAAGATAGAGACACAGTCTCGAATATGCATCCCCAAACCCTGTCCAGGACTAAAGTAGTGGGAGAAATGTCTCAAAAACCCCTCCAAGGGTGCCCACGCGTAACCGGGTCTAAACAATAGAAAGTCATCTCAGGTGCTCGATCCGACCGAGGCTAAAATCATCCCAATCCAAGAAGAAAACTTAACTAGCACCCCGGCCATACGGAGTCTAGCGTTAATAGTAAAATTGGTGATATAAATCATAATTTAACTTTTTTTTACCCCAAGAAGATCCACATGATAAGTCAAACCATTTCCAATCCATTTTCATCGAAAACAGGCCTCCATGGCCATGCAAAGTTTAGAAAATCAGTTCCAGTAGGCCCGAAGCTAAAACCATAGTAAAGCGTGGATAAAACCTGCTTATATGCATGGAAATGATATGCTTAAACACAAATAGCCGCCCAACAGCTCACAATCAACCTATCGGCCCTGCACAGCTCCAATCACTCTACAACATAGATAGCCAGCATAGTATCACGATAATGATGCCTGGGACTCACGGGCACCCCTGAATAACCCACAATCTATGGTCCAGAGTCAAAACAAGGCCACACATGACCATAAGGGTGAAAATATCATCTGCGGAGAATATTACACACAACGAGGAAGGAAATAAAGTGAAACATGGAAAAGCGGTCAAGGTCTGTGGTACCAACCTAATAAACCCAACCCAAGGATG
>QJPP01001530.1:0-10532 GCA_003996215.1 Jaltomata sinuosa
AGACTATATTTACTCCTGTCTTTATTTAGAGCTTGTCTTGGCACCCGGTTCTTGAAAGATTAGTGATGGCTAGCCTGTTGAGGCTTTGGTTGTGGGATTTTTTATTATTGAGAGGGCTTTAGAGTCCTATCTTATTGAGGCACTTTTTGTGTGGCCTTCTGAGCAGAGTGTGCGACTCTGGCTCTATCCTTGTGGGAAGTTCAGTGGTATCTCTCGGTTATTGTGGCCTAGTTATTTCATCCTAGGGTTGCACTTGTGAGGTGATTCCCTGGTTATGCTATCATGTGATTGGATTGGTGTTATGAATTCCTTATACTCGTTGATTCTATTTTGAGTATGTTTGACTGCTCTCTGTCTTTTCCTTTTACTTGAGGTTACCGGTATAACGCCATTTTCTTAACTCTCTCTCTACTTACTTATATTATTGTGCAAGGACTCCAGGTGTGTTTTCCTTTCCTTCACCTGTGATTCCATGTAATTGTATCTCTGTGCTAGCATGTGTTACTTGAAGCTCTTGGTTATGGATGATCTGTGCTAGCTCCTTGTGCCTTGCTTATTGCTTCAGTGACTGCTTTCTTGCTATCTGTTATCTTTATGCTTTTATTCTTATATGCGCTCAGTTCCGCCTTTAGATATGCTACTGAGTACCGTGGTTTTGGTGCATATACATACTATCTTTTGCACTTTTTTGTGCAGATATTAAGCTGAGTTTTTGTCTTTTGAACACTTTGGATAGACTCGTCAGGCTTTTGGATCTTTGAGACTAAGAGATGAGCGCCTGACGGTCGGGGGCTTGTCTACATCTCATCTCATTGTACTGTTGATCGCTTGTACTTTGGAGCAATTTATGTTGTATTTTGTTTACTACTTCAGACGTGTATCCTATTAGAAGCTTCTGTACTATTGATACCAAGTCTTGGGGTTGGTGTAGTTTCCTTTATGTATTTATATTCGAGTTTTGCTTTCGCTTATTTCTGCTTGCTGGTGCGTTTTGGTTAGGTAGTAGCCCATTGCTAACCGTTCTGGCTACGGGAATTGGTTCGCCTACTAGGGATTGTAGGTGCAATCATGACTTGAGAAATCGGGTCGTGATATATATAGTCCATGGATTTTGTGTGATATGTGCGTCCGGCGGTATTTTGGCCGAAATTTTTCATGGGCGTTCATGACGTCCTATTTAATGGCGCCAATTGGTTCGAAGGCTGAAACGTGGGCTTTTTGGATTTCAAATGTGTCTCGGAATGGGAAATAGGGATTTTTTAGTTTTTTCGTGTGTTAGTCCATGGATTTTGTGAGATATGTGCGTCCGGCGGTATTTTGGCCAAAATATTTTGTGGGAGGTCGTGACGACCTATTTAATGGCGCGCGTTGGTTCGGAGGGGCAAACGTGGGCTTTTAGGATTTCAAACGTGGTCCGGAATGAGAAATAGGGATTTTTCGATTTTTTCGTGTGTATAGTCCATTGATTTTGTGTGATATGTGCGTCCGGCGGTATTTTGGCCGAAATTTTCATGGGCGTCCGTGACGACCTATTAATGGCGGGCGTTGGTTCGGAGGAGGAAACGTGGGCATTTTGGATTTCAAACGTGACCCGGAATGGGAAATAGAGATTTTTCAGTTTTTTCGTATGCTATAAAGTCCATGGATTTTGTGTGATATGTGCGTCCAACGGTGTTTTGGCCAAAAATTTCCATGGGCTTCTGTGATGACCTATTTAATGGCGCGCGTTGGCTCGGAGGGGCAAACGTGGGATTTTTGGATTTCAAACGTGTCCCAGAACGGGAAATAGGGATTTTTTGGTTTTTTCGTGTGTTATACTCCATTGATTTTGTGTGATGTGTGCGTCCGGTGGTATTTTAGCTGAAACTTTTTGTGGGCGTCCGTTACGACTTATTTAATGGCGCGCATTGGTTTGGAGGGGAAAATGTGGGCTTTTTGGATTTCAAACTTGGTCCGAAATGGAAAATAGGGATTTTTTCAGTTTTTTCGTGTGTTATATATAGTCCATGAATTTTGTGTGATATGTGCGTCCGGCGTTATTTTGGCTGAAATTTTTAGTGGGCATCCGTGACGACCTATTTAATAGTGCGCGTTGGTTCGGAGAGGCAGACGTGGGCTTTTTGGATTTCAAACATGGCCCGGGATGGGAAATAGGGATTTTTCGTGTGTTATAGTCCATGGATTTTGTGTGATATGTGCGTCCGGCGATATTTTGGCTGAAATTTTTCGTGGACGTTTGTGACGACCTATTTGATTGTGCGCGTTGGTTCAGAGGGGAAAACGTGGGCTTTTTGGATTTCAAACATGGCCCGGAATGGGAAATAGGGATTTTTCGATTTTTTCGTGTGTTATAGTCCATGAATTTTGTGTGATATGTGCATCCGGCGTTATTTTGGCTGATATTTTTCGTGGGCATCCGTGACAACCTATTTAATAGAGCGCGTTGGTTTGGAGAGGCAAACGTGGGCTTTTTGGATTTCAAACGTGGCCAGGAATGGGAAATAGGGAATTTTTGATTTTTTTCGTGTGTTATATAGTCCATGGATTTTGTGTGATATGTGCGTCAAGCGGTATTTTGGCCGAAAATTTTCGTGGGCGTCTGTGACGACATATTTGATGGTGCGCGTTGGTTCGGAGGGGAAAACGTGGGCTTTTTGGATTTCAAATGTTACCCGGAATGGGAAATAGGGATTTTTCAGGTTTTTCGTGTGTTAGTTCATAGATTTTGTGAGATATGTGCGTCCGGCGGTATTTTTGCCAAAATATTTTGTGGGAGGTCGTGACGACCTATTTAATGGCGCACGTTGGTTCGATGGGGCAAACGTGGGCTTTTAGGATTTCAAACGTGGCCCAGAATGAGAAATAGGGATTTATTTATTTTTTCGTGTGTATCGTCCATTGATTTTGTGTAATATGTGCGTCCGGCGATATTTTGGCCGAAATTTTTCATGGGCGTCCGTGACGACCTATTAATGGCGCGCGTTGGTTCGGAGGGGGAAACGTGGGCATTTTGGATTTCAAACGTGACCCGGAATGGGAAATAGGGATTTTTCAGTTTTTTCGTGTGTTATATAGTCCATGGATTTTGTCTGATATATGCGTCCAGCGGTGTTTTGGCCAAAAATTTCCATGGGCATCCATGATAACCTATTTAATGGCGCACGTTGGTTCGGAGGGGAAAACGTGGGCTTTTTGGATTTCAAACATGGCCCGAAATGGGAAATAGGGATTTTTCAGTTTTTTCGTGTGTTATAGTCCATGCATTTTAAGTGATGTGTGCGTCCGACGGTATTTTGGCTGAAACTTTTCATGGGAGTCCGTTACGACTTATTTAATGGCGCGCGTTGGTTTGGAGGGGATAACGTGGGCTTTTTGGATTTCAAACTTGGTCCGAAATGGAAAATAGGGATTTTTCAGTTTTTTCGTGTATATAGTCCATGGATTTTGTGTGATATGTGCGTCCGACGTTATTTTGGCTGAAATTTTTCGTGTCCATCCGTGACGACCTATTTAATAGTGCGCGTTGGTTCGGAGAGGCAGACGTGGGCTTTTTTATTTCAAACATGGCCCGGAATGCGAAATAGAGATTTTTCAAGTTTTTCGTGTGTTATAGTCCATGGATTTTGTGTGATATGTGCGTCCGGCGGTATTTTGACTGAAATTCTTGGTGGGCATCTGTGACGACCTATTTGATGCTGCACGTTTGTTCGGAGGGGAAAACGTGGGCTTTTTAGATTTCAAACGTGGCCAAGAACTGGAAATAGGAATTTTTCTATTTTTTCATGTGTTATAGTCCATGGATTTGGTTTGATATGTGCGTTCGGAGGTATTTTGGCCAAAATTTTTCGTGGGCGTCTGTGATGACCTATTTGATGGTGCGCGTTGGTTTGGAGGGGCAAACGTGGGCTTTTTGGATTTCAAACGTGCCCCAGAATGGGAAATGGGAATTTTTTGGTTTTTTCGTGTGTTATAGTCAATGGATTTTGTGTGATATGTGCGTCCGACGGTATTTTGGCCAAAATTTTTCGTGGGCGTCCGTGATGACTTATTTAATGGCGCGCGTTGGTTCAGAGGGGAAAACGTGGGATTTTTGGATTTCAAATGTGGCCCAGAACGGAAAATAGGGATTTCTCAGTTTTTTCGCGTGTTATACTCCATGGATTTTGTGTGATATGTGCCTCTGGCGGTATTTTTGCCAAATATTTTCGTGAGCGTCCATGACTCCCTATATAATGGTGCGCGTTGCTTCGGAGGGGCAAACATAGGCATTTTGGATATCAAATGTGGCCCGGAAAGGGAAATAAGGATTTCTCGGTTTTTTCGTGTGTTATAGTTCATGGATTTGTGTGATATGTGCCTCTAGCGGTATTTTGGCCAAAATTTTTCGTGGGCGTCCGTGACGTCCTATCTAATGGCGCGCGTTGGTTCGGAGGGGGAAACATGGGCTTTTTGGATTTCAAATGTGGCCCGTAATGGGAAATAGGGATTTTTCAGTTTTTTCGTGTGTTATATAGTCCATGGATTTTGTGAGATATGTGCGTCCGGCGGTATTTTGTCCGTAATATTTTGTGGGAGTCCGTGAAAACCTATTTAATGGAGCGTGTTGGTTCAGAGGGTAAAACGTGGGCTTTTAGGATTTCAAACGTGGCCCGGAATGAGAAATAGGGGGTTTTCGATTTTTTCGTGTGTATAGTCCATTTATTTTGTATCCGGCGGTATTTTGACCAAAAATTTTTCGTGGGCATCCGTGACGACCTATTTAATGGCATTTGTTGGTTTGGAGGGGCAAACATGGGCTTTTTGGATTTCAAACATGGCCCGGAACGGTAAATAAGGATTTTTCTATTTTTTCATGTGTTATAGTCCATGGATTTTGTGTGATCTGTGCGTCCGACAGTAGTTTGGCCAATGTCACGACCCGATTTCTCGGTCATGATGGCACCTACAACCCCCGGTAGGTGAACCAATCCCTGTAGCCCAGAACAGCTAGTAATGGGCTACTATCTAACAAATAAGAGGACAAGATGAATAAAATAGATAATATGAATGAAAATATATACAAATGCGGAAAACTAAACCAAACCCCAAGACCGGGTATCATAGTACAGAGCCAAACTACATACATGGAGTACAAGTAAACCAAAACTATATATACAGATGTCTCTGAATGGAAATAGAGTACATGCAGCAAAAGATAAACTAAAGCTAAGCTCCGATCGCCAAGAGCCCACCTTCAGTCTGAAGTAGTCTTCAACAGATCTCCAAGCACGAATCTCAACGATCTACCGGCGATGGCCCACACTAGGATCTGCACCCAAAGATGCAGGGGATAGGGGTGAGCACCAAATGCGAAGCATAAGGTACCCAGTAGGTATCATAGGCCGACTGGGCACATATAAGATAAAAGAGCAGTAATAGACAGAATAGAAGCAAGTAGTCACAGAAATCAACGAAAGGTACACAGGAACTAGCCCAGAGGGAAATCAACAGAACCACAGATGAGGCTAGTAAGCAGAATATACACACCAAAAGCACAGGTGAAAGTAAGAAACAACGCACCTGGGATCCTGGCAACAACAGTGTATACAAAATAAGTTTACGGAATGGACGGTATACCGGTAACCTCAAGTGTAAGAAGAAGAGAGAAAGAATAATAATAGGCATGCTCAAGACATGAATCAATACTCAACTAATCATATCAACCTCAAATCCAGAAACTAACACCCTAACAGTACCAATCTCATACTTATCCATAATAGAGAATCATTCTATAAGTAAAAAGCAAAAGTCTACCTACAGTCCCTCGGCCGCCCATACAACCGAGGAACACAAACAAGTGAAAACAAACCCTCCGGCATCCCATACTACCGGAGCGTACAATCAGCAAACAGCAAACAAGGGTGGAACCTCGAACCATGAATGATATGATGCATGAAGATCTCAAGTGCCATAGTATCTCTGTATGTACCTCCTCCGGCGCCGATCCGGCCCAGCAGGTAGGTTCCATGGAAGGTCTCTGCCCGTATACCTCTACTCCCCCGTATACCCCTCTTCCGGCACACGCAGCTCGTAGCCCCTGGCCCGGATAGCAAGGTCCATGGAGGTCCTCGACCCCATACCATATCTCAGTATCAGAACATGTATCAAGATAGAGTCCCAGTCTCAATATCAAGATATAGAACCAGTCTCAAATATGCATGCCCAGACCCTGTCCAGGACTAAAAATAGTAGGAAAATATCTGAAAAACCCCTCCAAGGGTGCCCGGGCGTCGCCGGGTCTAAACAGTAAAAAGTCATCTCATGTGCTCGGTCCAACCGAAGCTAAAAATCATCTCAAGTAGTAAGAAAACTCATCTAGCACTCCGGCCCTGCCGAGTCTAGTGATAATAGTAAAACTGATGATTTTAAACCACAAGTGAAATCAACCATTTCCAAATCATTTCCATCAAAAACGGCCCCCCGGGCCATGCAAGGTTTAGAAAACAGTGTCAGTAGGCCCAAAGCCAAAACCACGGTAAAACATCGATAAAACCTCTTTATATGCATGGAAATGATATGCTCACACACAACAATAGCTGCCCAACAGCTTACAATCAACCTACCGACCCTGCACAGGCCCACAGCTACTCAGCAAGCATAACCAGCCTAGAAGGATAATTCTATGCCCGGGACTCGCGGACATTCCCCAAAATCCCACCTTCTATGTTCCAGAGTCAATAAGGCCCTCACAGGACCGCAAGGGTAAATAAATAAAATATATCGCCAAATACTACAAGCAACGGAGGAATAAAAATAGCGGACATGAATAAAGCGGTCAAGGTCTGTGGTACCAACCTAATAAACCAACCCAAGGATGCCCATTAATACAATTTTATTCTATATATGCGGAGTCTAGGGAAATTAAACCGTAACCTACCTGTCGTCCGATGACAAGCTGCTGGAACAACGATGTCCAAGCTCGAACCACTCCGATAAAATCCAAAACTAAATCGGAATCGGAATCGGATTTGGGAAGGAATAACTTGACAAGATAATTAATTTACTTTATCAAATATATTTTTCTCACCATAAAACCTCTCACGTGAATGAGTATTTAATACTGTGCAAGTTGTGTGCAACAGTAATATATATATAAGCATATTAACTTTCAGCACTAATACATCAATATATACTACTATATGTGCTGCCACCTTTCCATCCACTTTTGTTGCCTTCACCTTCCACTTACACGTGGGGGTGGAGGTGGCAACCACTTTCCCTCCGTTAGATATATATTCGGGTATTGCATAAATTCGTGGTAAAATAATTATAGTATTTTAAATATACCATAATTATTAGAAAATCATTTCCAATAAAACCTACTATATTATAATAATAATTTTCAACATAATTAAATTTACCATCTCCGTTAAAATATTACGGAGTATAAAAATCTTATAAAATAAATACTTGAACACTTATATCGTATCAAATATATTTTCCAAAGGGTATAATAATATAATTTTTACCAAATTAAACTTTTAAATAAATATTTCAAATACACGCACGATACTGATACGGTTCTTAAGTTTAGGCTCGTAATTCGCCTACGCACGATTTCAATTATTCAAGAATTCTCTCGGGATCCTCCCTTATATTTTATCACTGTTTTGGAACTGAAATGGCATTTTAAAACGTAAAATTGAAGCTTAAATCGGGTTAAACCCGACCCGATTCGCGACCCGGTTCGTAACCCGTTTTCTGCCAGACAGTCCGCGGTAAAACAGTCATAACTCTCTGCTCCGAGATTATTTGGACGTGCGGTTTTGTGCGTTGGAAACTAGACTCGTAGACCTTCGATTTGGTATTTCGGGGGACTTCTAACTCTTTATATATTGGGAGAAAATCCCCGACACATTTGACCCAAAGTTCAGAAAATTGTTAAAGGTCCTACGATATCTTTTGTCGATTTGCTTGACTTCAAACTTAAACGTGGAAATGACCGGAAGGGTCATTACATTATCCACTACTAAAAAGGGCTTTCTTCCTCGAAAGTCAAGGTCAAGGGGTACCTGAAGGCTAAAATAGCTGCGGATACTGATCCCGCATATCCCTCTCGGTCTCCCAGGTAGCCTCCTTGACTGGACGGTGCCTCCACTGAACTTTAACAACCGGGATCTCTCGAGACCTCAATCTCCTGACATCTCTGGCCAAAATAGCTGATGGCTCCTCAACAAATGCTAAACCCTCATCCAACTGAACTGAATCCCACTGCAACACATGAGACTCATCTGGGATATACCGACGCAGCATTGAAACATGAAACACAGGATGTATAGCTGAAAACATCGGAGGTAAAGCTAACTGATAGGCAACGCTACCAACCCTCTGCAGAATCTCAAACGGCCCAATGTACCTGGGGCTAAGCTTGCCCGGCCTACCAAATCTCATCACGCCCTTCATGGGCGATACCCGGAGAAACACCAAGTCACCGACACTAAACTCCAAAGCACGAAGCCTACGATCAGCATAACTCTTCTGCCTGCTCTGAGCTGCCCGAAGTCTATCCTGAATCACTCGGACTCGGTCTAAGGAATCTCGAAGCAAATCTGTGCTCTGTGGCCCAGCACTAAAACCATCAAACCAACCTACCGGTGATCTGCAACGCCTGCCATACAAAGCCTCAAAAGGTGCCATGCCGATACTCGAATGGAAGCTGTTATTATAAGCAAACTCTGCCAAGGGAACAAACTGATCCCATGAACCTCCAAAGTCGAGAACACAGGCCCGAAGCATGTCCTCCAAAATCTGAATAGTCCTCTCGGACTGGCCATCTGTCTGAGGGTGGAAAGCGGTGCCTAAGATGAACCTCTGTACCCAAATCTCGCTGAATAGCCCTCCAGAACTGAGATGTGAACTGAGTTGCCGCGGTCTGAAATATAGAAGTTGGGACCCCATGCAAAGGGAGCCCGAACGATCTTCACGAAGGTAGATCTGAGCTACCTCTCTGCGCCATAAGAAGTTCTGAACGGCAAAGCAATGTGCTGACTTAGTCAGCCTATCAACAATCACCCTATGGAATCAAATTCCACGAGAAAGTACGAGGCAACCACCACAAGTTCCTAGGTAATCCCTTTCCCACTTCCACTCAGGAATGGAAGTCGCTGCATCCAAACCCACCAGGTCTCATGTGCTCGAACTTAACCTGCTGGACAGTTCAAGCATCGAGATACAACTCCGCTATATTCCCGCTTCATACCACTCCACCAGTAAAGCTGTCTCAAGTCTCTATACATCTTTTGCTGTGCCAGGGTGAATGGAGTATCTTGTACAATGTGCCTCATGAAGTACCAACTGAATCAAATAACTAATCCTCGAAACACAAAGGTGACTATCGAACCTCAGAACCCCATCTGAATCTAGAATAGCCCGACTGGTCTCACCCTGAACAACTCGATCACGAAGGTCACACAACTGCTGATCCTCAAACTGACGGCTCTGAATCTGATCAATCAAAGTAGAACGAACCTCAATACTGGCGAGAACTCTGCTAGGATCCGACAGGTCAAGCCTAACCAAACGGTTAGCCAAGGACTGAATGTCCAAGGCCAACAGCCGCTCTGAAACTGAAAGAGAAGCTAGGCTACCCATACTCACTGTCTTCCGACTCAAGGCATCCGCTACCACGTTCGCCTTGCCCGGATGATACAGAATAGTAAAGTCATAGTCCTTCAGTAACTCGACCCATCTCCTCTGCCTCGAGTTCAACTCCCGTTGACTCGTGATATACTGAAGACTACGGTGATCGGTGAAGATATCACAGTGAACTCCATATAAGTAATGCCTCCAGATTTTAAGCGCAAAAACTACCGCCGCCAACTCTAAGTCATGAGTGGGGTAATTGCGCTCGTGAACCTTCAGCTGCCTCGACGCATATGCTATTACTCGACCCTGCTGCATCCACACACAACCAAGACCAACCCCAGAAGCATCACAATACACGGAGAAGCTCTGACCCTCAACCGGCAAAGTCAAAACTGGAGCTGAAGTCAATAAGGCTTTAAGCCTCTGGAAGCTATCCTCACACTGATCCGACCACTGAAATGGGACATCCTTACTAGTCAGCATAGTCAAGGGTGCTGCTATGGAAGAAAATCCCTCAACGAATCGTCTGTAGTAACCTGCTAACCCAATAAAGCTGCGAACCTCAGTAACAGTAGTGGGTCTAGGCCACTCACAAACCGCTGAAATCTTTCCCGGATCGACCCTAATCCCATCCTTAGACACCACGTGCCCTAGGAATGCAACTGACTCAAGCCAGAACTCACACTTTGAGAACTTGGCATAAAGCCGATGATCTCTCAAAGTCTGGAGTATAACCCTCAAATGCTGCTCATGCTCATCTCTGCTACGCGAGTATACCAAGATGTCGTCTATAAAAACTATCACAAATGAGTCCAAATACGGGCCAAGAACTCTGTGCATCAAGTTCATAAAGGCTGCGGGGCATTAGTCAACCCAAAAGACATCACAGGAACTCATAATGGCCATAA